>JALPQI010022730.1:0-20447 GCA_025490895.1 Thaumatotibia leucotreta
GAATTGCACTTACGACAGTATATGACGGAGAAGAGAATCTAAAAATTGTGGTATGTATTACTAACGTCACTTTACGCTGGTGGTCATAAATGGTCATTGATCGTAAGTTATACATACTACAGGATACGTCGGAATTATGCGTGTAAGTTTTGTCGTATCTGTTATTTACTACATTATTTAGCGGAAACATTATAAAAACTTTTTGTTAGTTACTATATTATGCCATTTAACGAACAATTTAATAGTATTTATATGGAACCCTGATGGAATATTTTGAGAAAATTAAGCAGGTAAATAGTTTTTTGTATGTTTTATTATGAAAAATAGCAGAAAATTAAGCAGGTAAATAGTTTTTTGTATGTTTTATTATGGTACAGTATTTTTGTACCGTTTCAGGAAAATATCGTGTTGAATGAAGACAGGATTATGGAGTTGAATTAGATGTAGCTTATTTGTTTGCGAGTACTAAAAACTATAAAAATAATTAAAGATTTTGTGGCTCGTAACTACTTACCTACTGTGCACATGAAATACATCGAAAATTTCCTGAATAGTTGCTATTTCGTTTGGCGAGGGCAGAAGTTTATTATTTGCAGATGCAGATTGAAGCAAAGAGTTCTCTTATAATGTAGTTTTGGTACTGGTCAAAATTTTCATGGATAAATTTGAGCAGAGGGCATTCGAGAGTTGTCCGAATAGGCCGAGATGCTGGTTACGAAATTTGGATGACGTTTTTGCTGTAATTTTTCATAGAGTTGTTGATGTGTTACTAACCAATCTTAATGTGATGCATCCCAGAATAAAGTTCACATTTAATAGAGAGGTGGATGGGACACTTCGTTTTCTTGATGGGTTAGTATTGCTAGGTCAGAATGATCGTCTGTCACAAAAAGTCTATGGAAAAGCTACCTTCTAACTGGCTTATACCATTATCTCGCAAACCTGTTCCCGCACAACTCTGTAATTCACAATACATGTGAAATAAGTTTATAATGTTTATTCACATCACATTATTGGCCTATTTCAGTCCACGGCTGGACACAGGTATCTCCTATTACCTCATGTTATCTTAATTATTACAAATGTTGCAACATGTCAGACGAGACGAGACGTTGGAGAGCTTGGAGAGGAACAGATATGGTTGGAGACAAAGTCAGCGTACAAAGAGCTCAGGGACGTTTCGACATCACCACACAGTAGAGAGGGCACCAGCATTCTTGCCTCATATTAAAGGAGTGACCAACGCAATTGGACGCCTATTACGCCGGAGGTTTATCATTAAGATCATTTTGCGTCCTCATACCAATATGAGTACTTTTTACTCTCTCCAAAGGATGGGAATTCACTTGGCAGCTCGGGTATTTATGAGATACCGTACAATTTCGGTAAAGAACAACGTAATGAGTCTACAAGACTCAGACACATATGGAGTGTCATGGGCAGTGAGATAGACAACTCAGCTGTGTCCACCACAGTCATACGATGCAGGCACATTGCATTTCCTAAATGCTTTGATAAAGCGAGGATGCTGGTACGAGGTGCTACCTGCCACGAAAGATAAACAGAGGATTAAGATTAATTTCAATCGGGATGGGGGCTGGACTGAGCCAACGGCATGGAAGCCGGTAATCTCCGAGCTAATAATGATGGTTTTGTGCACACAGTGACTTTGTGTGCTTCTCATCTGTTACGTAGTGTTTGGTGACACAAACCCGCAGTCGGACATGACATTAGTGCCGGCGCAAGACCACCATTTACCGAATATACATTAGTTTAACCGCTTAATTATAATTTTGTGTCTGTCATTCAGCATTAGGAACGTAATTTTTAAATTATTATTATAGACATGGCAGATTAATGGTTTCTCTCACAGTGCAAAGACATAAAAAAATCAGTTAACAAAAATGCCTTCAGCTTCAACTACAACATATGAGATCAATAATAAGTGTTTTTCAGCGTAATTATAAAACTTAAAGAACAGTCATATCGAATTTATAATTAGATACTGCAGCTGTTGGTGGTTTCATTCAGTCAGCAGTCAAGTCGGCGATCTGCAGACGATGATTTCACTGAATGACTGATGACTAAATACTCATAAATGAACCCACCAACTGCTGCAGTATTTAATAATGTAAGTGATATGGTTGTTTTGTCTTCGTCACTATCACAAAAAATGCCGTTTTATTACAATGACTTTTACATTTCCAAAAGGAAGCGGTGAACCTGTAAAGTGAGCAGAAATTATTGAAATACGCCAACATTATAATTGTAAATTGTAGTAACTCTGTATTTGATCCGGCGCATACTGTCTTAAATATCACTTACCATAGAAATTGAAAAACAATTTCCGACGAAAAACGTCTCAAGTACACAAACAACACAAAAAAATAAATAAAATCCAACGTAAATAGTAGTAAGTTAAACTTAAGACAAAACACCGATCTTAAACTCCGAAGTAAGTTGTGGTAAGTGATAACATACTACAGTATTCGCCGGTTTTATTAAAAAAATGACAAAATTCATTCTAATAAACACGCACATGATTTCTGAGTGAAATCGAAGATTGCCATCTTTTCTTAGTGGTTTTAAATCATTTTTATGTCTGAAGCGTCTTTTATTTCATCTCGGACCACCTTTTGTTTTAACTCTAAAGGACGTTTCGAAATTTAATTTTGCTTCTGTAGTTAGTTTGAGTTTGTTCCCGATGCAGTTTCTTATTTTTATGATATAAAATGTATCGTTTATCCATTTTTGTCTCATCTAGTTGTTAGTTTTTGATAAAAAATGATCACTCACGAAAAACCTCTGCTCCACCGCGTATAAGACCGTAACTGGCACTTACGCTACGCGAGGGCGAGCGGCCGCCCCTTATTCACTGTCGTAAGTACACTTACTACAGTATACGACGGTGCTTTTTTAAGTTACGATAGTTTTCGGGTGTCAAAAACCTATTTGTAATAGGTTTTTTAAATCTTTTCTTCGTGGAACGGAAACATTTCTAAAAGATATGATGATTTATGAAATAAAAAAAAAATCCCAAATTTCAAGTTACGACAACTTACGTAGGGGCCGTCGAAGTGTTCTTGAGTTTGTATTTGCCCAGGTTTTACTGTATCTCCCTACGTATGTAAATACACTCAAGGGAGTGAATCACGTGCCTTTCAAACTTTGACAATACGCGGGATCGTTTTACGTGGAGAAAAATTGGGGACATTTCTCACGAGTTTGTTATTGTACCTATATCGGGTAATCACACGGGGACAAATTGGGACTTGTAAATTGGAGTGGATGCAAAAACTACGGATGTTATACGTAATAAGATAAATTCATGACACGTTTGGGGACTCCTGTCTTGAAAAAGCGTACTTTATTTTACATGGAAATTCTTTCTGTTGAAAATTTTCTCTTAGGTGATTGGCGTATTCTTATATTTTGTACGATATTTTCGTTCTCTTAATTTTCTGTAAGGTAATTTGCGAGTGTGACGCAAATTGACTCTTTTGTTTTCTTTTGTTTTACAAAGTTTAACATAATGGAATCTGGAGTGAATATTAGGTAGGTGTGCGAAGGTTTTTACCCTTAGCTGTCGTTACCATGGATGCGTGATTTATTGTCACCTCTCTTGTATGAGGTATGATTTTATCCGGATAACAACCTTTTTCAAGGGATATTTTGCAAGGGCAACGCTGCGACCTAAAAAACATAAAATATCCGACGAAAATCGCTTTTAACAAATCTCTTAAGGTATTTTTCTTTACTGTAGTCGGAAGCCCAAAATGCTTTTCTATGTTCGTTTTAATACGTGTTACCCATTTTCTAATATTTTTAGCGGTTCCGCGTTGTAAAACACTTCGATTACCTCAGTAAGTAGTACATATTATGTAATAGCTTCATTGTAATCATTAATTAATAATTAGGTACCCACTTATACCTATAGGATTCGATAGTGTACAGAATATATTCATCACAGCCATCGTGTATAGGTATGTACTTTATATCTCTTACCCGATACGAATCAGGTGTTTCATTCTAGCACTTTAAATTATTGCTCAACATTTCTCATGAAATAGGTACAGCTAGCGTACTCCTGTAATTTTTGTAAATCGCCTTAACGACCAATAAAGGTTTATAATAAACAGCATTCTAAAATCAATACAATGAATGAATATTATAGTCATCATAAAACTAACAGGAAACAAAGTTCAGAACTTCGAGTTAAGTAAGCTTGGAAACTTTCGGAACAGTGGAATCGAAACCATTCACGATCTGTATCTTTGTATTTACTTATAATAAGAGAGTTTACTGGTTATTTTTAACTTTAAGAGTTTCTTGTAGCTGGTGAGCTATGAAAACCTCAAAGCAGACCTTACTAGCTTTATACTAACATCTTAACACGTTCGCCTCCGGTACTGTTTCACTAAGCGCTAATACTATGCCGAACGAAATTATCAGATAGAAAATCTATGTCAGTGACACGCATGTGTGACTGAAAAGATTGTGTTCCTATGCCAGTTTGTGTCAAAAACGTTTGCATTTCTGTGCCACTGGCACTGGCAGTAGTGGCGGGTGAGCGTGAGCAGCTGCCGCGGGTCGAGCTTGGCCTGCCGCGGCGGCCCGCTCTCGAGCACGAGCGGCAGCGACCGCGTGCGGAGCAGCGGCGCCCCGCCGCTCGACCATGACTCTTCCATCAATGCATCATATCACCGGTACTGGAGTACACCAGAGTGCGTAATCGAGTTGCCAATAATTAACGCTCAACTAACTGTCTTTATATAAGAAAGAGTGACAGAGAATGAAAAATACGAAACGCTACTGAGCGCTAGCGATTGGCAACTATAAGATGGGAATGGCTAGCGCTCAATCGTGAGTCGTGAACAAAAGGTAAAAAATTCGGTTAAAACTGATTTTCTTATTTTAATCGCACTAATAAGAAAGAGTGACAGAGACAAAAAACTATGATACGCAGTCGCGCGTTAGCAATTTTCATCTTGGCTACGCACCCTGGTATCATGTGAAAGCTTGCAGTTCGAGGGCCCTATGTGTAAATACATAGCCCAGTCGTGATAATAAATGACTAGTACCGAGTAGTATAGAGTTACCTGCTTGCATCCGCACCTCCGGGCCGAACCGGCGTCCAGCCTCGACGGCGATCACGCCGGCGGCCTGGTGCAGCCCGTGCGCGAGGATCTGCGCCAGCGTGGCCGCGGCGGCCACCCCCCAGCCCCACCCCCCCTCGGGGTAGTAGTGGCGGGTGAGCGTGAGCAGCTGCCGCGGGTCGAGCTTGGCCTGCCGCGGCGGCCCGCTCTCGAGCACGAGCGGCAGCGACCGCGTGCGGAGCAGCGGCGCCCCGCCGCTCGACCATGACTCTTCCATCAATGCATCGCATCCTGTGACCGCATCACCGGCACTGGAGGACACCGGGTATCATGTCCGGCACATCACTGTTCACTACATTTACGATTTCGTTTGAGCTTAGAGTTATTGTGTTCTGGAAGCTTGCCGTTCGAAGACCCTATGTGTCGTTGAAAAATAGGTACTTCAAATAAACCGTAAGATAAAGATTATCAATCAGTTGAGACTTCCATTGCCGTTCATTGATATATCAAAAGCACAGTTCCAAGTCAAAGTCAAATTATTCTTTATTCAAATTGGAATAGCAACAAATTCCTTTGAATCGTCTAAGTTACATGAGATTAAAACTACTTCCGGTTCTACACCACTGATCCCGGGAAGAACCGTTAAAAAATTTGGCAGGACGTATTTTGTCCATGGTATATACCTACATCTTCCAATACAAATCGCATCAGACCTGAATTTTAACCTGAATTAAAACCTAGATTAGATTCGACGTGTCATTAGGTACTTCAGTCATCTTCAGTGTAACGTTGAAAATGATTGAGCTTTTAATTCAACCATCAAGATAATCGTAATAGTTTTCATAATCGTTTTATTTCACTTCAGAACTACTTGAAATGGAGTGCTCAACTGAAATTGAGACTATTTTTAAACCACTTCAAGTTATACGATAAAGAAACCGAATAAAATCGACGACGGGTCCATTCTGTCCACGTCAGATATCTTAGGGATTTAAGTATGGCGACAAATCAAGAAAACCGCTTGAACAATCCGCCCATCGCGATACTAGACGTTTTATGCCCTTGAGAAGCGTCTGGCCTTCTATTGCCGTTGCTTACCAAGTACAAGCGAGTCGACAGCTCAAGGAAACATACTAATATGTCTCCTTCAATGCAAAGTGCCTTCCTCTACAGATCAACCTTCTCGAGAAGCCAATTAAGCTGCGATTAAACTATCTGAAACTACTACTAGGCTAGGCACTAGTCTCACCGCGTGCTAGGTATAGCATCTAAGCATATCAAACAGTAAAAAATAATATTTTCATGTGCCTCAGTGATTGCTAGCAGAGGTCACGTTAAACTGTTTCTGTCAGCAACATGACTATCCCGTACTCGCGCAACCAATAAACATACTATATACGGTCTGGACAGCACCTTCATAAATCTCCCTAGAGTCCACCGTCCTATTTGTACTAAATCTTCCTAAATAAGTCGGATCATTGTCAAAATGCAACTGTCACAGCTCACTGCAATACATCATACATAACTAAGCGTGGAATCGTGCGCGTCACTCTCATAATACCTACACGCTCGGTAGAACGGCAGTCTCCTTAAATATTTGTTATCTGAAGAGTACGTGAAGCGTTTTAGCTTTTATAGGGCCAATAACCTGATACGTTATAAGATTTTACGCGTTGAGGTCGACGCACACATTCACTTGGCAAATTGTACCAACTAATTTACTCGTAGATCAAAAAGACACGTAGGTACACGTATGCAGAATGAATGTATTAGGAAGTCGTTTTGCTACCAGCGCAAAACTGCGTGTGTCCGTTATGAGCTATTTCTTTAAGCAAACTGTGAATTATCATGCAATAACTTCACAATTGACAGCAAATGTGACATTCGTCAACCCAATTGGCAATGGCGAATTGCCAGAGTCATACACAGAGACGAAAGCTATGATGCGCTGGGACTCAGTGATGTTTGTGAGAACTCTACTCGACAACAAGTTAAGATAAATGATATATAATAACGTCTTTTATAAACCACTCTTTCCCATAAACATACACGAAATCAAAACTATTTATCATTTAATGACATGACAATGCGATCCTTTTCCAAAGCATGCGTTACCGTGAGTAACGCTGTAAGTATGTGGAAATGGCACGGTTTGTGCTATGCAACATTCATAGTTCATCTTGAAAAAAACCTTACGCAAGGCGAGACTCTTTAGGGGACTAAACAGAAGTTGAATAGGCACTAAGCTGATACGTGAGCTTTAACCTTAACGTTGCCAGATACAATGCGTTATTTGCATAAAGGGGTTGAATGTAAACGGAAGGCTTTGAGCGGAATCCAATGCCTACGGTTATGTTTACGAAGGACTGGTATTAGGTACGTGAATGTAATAAGGTTAACCCTTCAAGTGCCAAGAAGACCTAAATGTAATGCAACGCTTGATTTTACAAACGCTGTAAAACCAGTTATCCAGATATGGTTATTAATTAATTGAGAAAGGCTACATTTTGAAGCAAAAGACCACCAGCGTGACAAACTGCCAACGATTAATTAATCTCAGTCAGTGGTGGTAATTTAAAAGTACACCACAGGCGGTGGTTTTGCATACCAACTTATAAATTGTCAAAGGCAAATTTTCTCAATATTTGTCAAAGATCAGCAGGCCTAGCCAAGATCGTATATGAAAAGCAATAAGTCACGTGACCATAATAATGTGGACCGTGGAAATTGTCACGTGACTTTTGTCATACATTTACTTATTACTTATTGCTTATCGTATATGATTTCAAAATGGCACCTTGGCTAGGCCTGCTATTCTAGTGGTGGAATCCTTGAAGCTTAGGTATTAATGATTTTTGCATCAGTTTGGCAAGTCCAGATCTGGAAGAAACATATCCGGGATTTTTTCAAAAACGCTTAAATACTAAAATTTTAATTAAAATTTATTCAGCTGTACGATGGCAATATAAGCAGTCAGGTATTGGTATTTTTTAAGAGCTACCTGTAACCACAAGCAGGCGCGGATCCAGGGGGGGGGCAATGGGGGCACTTGCCCCCCCCCTCACGCTGGACTTATGTATGGCTAGGTGGTGTTTGAAGTGTAAAATACTATCATATCATAGGGCAGTGCCCCCCTCAACGAAGTCCTGGATCCGCGCCTGACCACAAGTACCACAACCCCATGACTTTTATTGCCAGTTATCGTTATTCCCGGTTTATTAGGTATAAAAGACAGGTATGTTCAAATTCAAACGTTAAAATCTACCAGAAAAAAGGCCATCAAACTCGTAGCCTTTCTCATAAAAAGACAGAATATTTGATAATATCGATGCCCGAGACCTAAAAACAAAAGACTTTGTCATCATTGTAACACGGGTAAGGACCAAATAACAGGACCCTCGATATGAAATATCTTTCTGACACCTCAGAGACGACGTTTTACGAATTTTAACTTTAGTGCTCACGTGATAAAGCGGCTTTTCCGTTTAATTTGGTATCGAGATACGCGAATTTAAAAGTTAAAATTGATGTCAAGAGCTTGGAGGTTTATTATTTGAAGACGGTCGCACCGCTGTCAGAAAGTGTAATAAGTTGTTATAATCCTATGGATTTGGAACGAAATGGACTTATCGGCGATGTAATGGTGTTATCGAGGACACCTCAGGTAACGATGGATCATAAAATTGTTTTTCTAGTGTGCTTACCATGAGTTGCCGCTGCGTTACTAATCTAGTCGCGGACTTACCCCCTTATTCATAAACGTCTGCTAAATTAACAAGCCGCTAATAATTGTGTGTCCCTTTTGCTCTTATGGACACATTGTTAAGACCGAAAGGGACAAACAATTTAGCGGCTTGTTAAGTTACCAGACGTTTATGAATAAGGGGTTTACTTTCTAGTTATCCCGTTTGTACTCGCGTATTGGTGCGTGGGAATTGGATAGAAAGGGGGAAGCTTTAATCATGAGGAAGGATAATTATGTGGTTATCATCCAGGAAAATTAACTTACCTAAACCACAAAAAATATAGCTATAATTTACATAGTTAGGATTTAATTAGTAGTTAACTATCAATTAGGATATTTTTCATTTTTCTAGTATAAAGTACCAACTTAATTATTTTCAAAAAAATATATGTAGCAAGCCTTAATATAGGCAATCACATGACAAAGAACTGGTGTCGCTATTATACAAAACGGGAAAAAAATACTGAAGTTCGGTTTCCAACTTTTATCTATGATTTTTCTTGGCACTTTTCAATGCTATTTCAAGAATTTTGAGTGATTACATGTATATTATTGTTCCAAAAGTTAATATCAATCGCATTTAGCCAATGTTGAAAATAATGGTTATGAAAAAAAAACCCATACCTACCTCAGAAAATAACAAAGACAGAAAGCTCAAATTTACAGGAAATAATATTTGTCATGAGACTCATGAGAGCCCTTTAAAAAATAAATACGATAAGCATTTTGGTGCTAGGGCCGATTCTCTATGCAAACACGACTACGCTTTTTGTGTAATTGACAATTGGCATAGAGTATCAAAATCGATTAAAACGTATGTTCTTTGGGTAGGACACATGTAGGCTCCTGCCTACACACACACTGCTACCCACCTGGGTAAAGTACTTATTCACAGGGAATAAACCAATACTCGTTACGATACACGCACCTGAGCATTGTTCTGTGTCCTGAAAATGGTTGTTCATTTCATTAAGCGGAGTGACTTGTAACCCAAAACAGCCTCCAATACCTTAATAACCCCTTTACGGGGCATAAGTAGGAACAACAACCTCTTTAGGGGCAACGTAACTTTTGGCTCGCACCGATAATGTCCGCCCATAAATTGTGCTACAACAAACAACCCACTATCTATCGCTGGCCCTGGATCGGCCGACATGCGCCTATTCGGACCACCTATTATAGACTGCGCATTAGGTTATGTCACATGAATAATCATATCGGCTCGCTGCTCTTTTGATTGACGTGGTACGCTAGAAAGCCGGGAGTTTTGTTTGGTTTTCAGTTAATATAGCTTTCTCAGAATTTTAAGAATATAACATAAACCATTTATTGGCTAAGATCTATCAAAATTTCGTTTGCAAGCGACACTGACCCAAAATTCATATTTTACCGTGTTTCTTTCAAAATTCATTTAATTATTGAAACAAAAGTTTACACGACATTACAGTTTACACCAATGCGTCATGATACTAAAATTAAAAGAGATACAGATACAGTTACACAGATAAAGGAACCTAAATATTCAATACAAACATTAACTAGATTTAGGTGACACAACAGCGTGGCTGTGTCGAGTCTTTCTAGGCGTAGGGTTCGGCATATTGCCCCGAAACCGCCGAAACACAACGCCCTTCATACTTTTGACAATTACTTCATATATTATATTCTACGAAACGCCAAATAGTACGATAATAATACTTACCCATAATTACGAGATATCTTGACAGAGGTCATCGCTTCGTGCGGAACTTACTTTTGCTCGTACCAATAGGCCAATACGGGCAAGAAACAAATAAATTAAAGCATTTTATCTAATTCCTAGATGCCTCATCTATTGTGTCCGTAATCTGTGCGCCTATCAACCATCTTTTCACAGTTTCCACCCCATTTAACCAGTAACTAACGTACTCGTATTGCGGCAATATTATCTCTTAACTGGAATATTTATTTGTCTATGTTTACGTGAGATAAAACATAATAAGGCCATAATTTAGTCTGCATAAGACGTCGACACGAATCGTTTGTCTTTGAAATTAAATAATAAAACTTGAGGATTTCTGCAAGTATTCTAAAGAATCTTTTTATCTTAGCTTTACAACTACCATTTTTAAATTCCATTGTGGAACCCTTAGTTACACTACATCCGTCTTTCCGTCTGTCTGTCTATCCACAGCATAGCTCAGTGACCGTTAGTTATTTTTAAAATCTTTACGTAAATCTTATCCTACTCAAGTACTCAGGCTAACAATTTCTGGCAGTTAATAAGGCAACATATTTTTTTATGGCCAGCCTACTCTTTGCGCCTACAATTTTTTTTTTCTCCTGACATGATGGTAGGCTAGACTATGAATAAATACTTACGTACACGTATTGCCTACTAAAGTCTGTGTAGCATGTCTGTTAGTGTTAGTTTAAGGGAATATGAAATAAAATAAAGTTTCTCTCTTTGTTCGAGCCTCCCTGTTACTCAATATTTTTAATTACTCTGGCCCGGAAAAGAATACAAAAAGCGTGTCTACTACTTTCATATTTGCATACTTGAGAACGTGACGGCATCGACAATCGATTAGACGCGATACCATCATAAGCTTACAATATTTTGGACATTGTCGAATTAAGGGTTCAAATAAGAGTGTATGTCCATAATTGGGTCCTTGTTCTTTATTGGTGCTGTCACCGATTGGCTCGGCTACTTAGTTAAGTAATCGCCAGCATTCGTTACCCGCGGCGTTTCAAACAATTTTATTACGGCTCGAGTCGCAATTTTGATTCTGTACGTTCATAATACGTATCTTAAATACGAATTTAAAAACCATTACTTTTTACGGCTTACATTTATTATCGGTTTCGTTACTTTATGACTTGATGCACAATTTATGACCGTTTCGGTATTAAAATATGTTCATCAGATCGAAAGTACACTGACAAAGGCCACGAATAGTGAATTTAGGTTTGAACATTTTGCAAGTATTTCATTTACATCACATCATCAGCCTATCTCAGTCCACTGCTGGACGTCGGCCTCTCCTATTAACTATGCGTATAGGCGCATTAGGAGGTAAATGCTCATAATCGCCGCGCTGGGCATGCGGGTTGGCGATCGCAGTTATGTGTCCACTATGATGACGCTGCTGCCCATCATCAATCAAATCAAAGGATGGTTAGTGACACTTCAATCCCTTTAGCCGACTCTTACGACACCCGCTGGAAGAGTGGGGATGGTGACAAATGTATTCTTGCTGCCGTCACCACACGGCTTTTATTTAGGTGCATAGACATTATGATGCTAAAGTAATCGCACAAACGGTTTATTTGTGTACAAAAATAGGCGCAAATCGACGATGTATTTTGTAACTACTTTAAGAATGCTTAAATAACTAGTAGGTAGGTACCTAACTATGTTATTCTCTTAGTTAATTATAGTTACTACGTATGATTACTTACTTTTTTATACGATAGGTAAATATTCGACAATCATACCAAATACAATGTATCGAAACTGAGCAATAATTTATTTCATATGTCGAATTTCTAGTCAAAATGATTTCAAAACTCATATTTATACTGGAAAGAACATCTTTCATGGCTTTGTTTCATTTCTGTTTTATTTTTATGTCATTGTACAGACTTTATCTTTTTTCTCAAACATGCAATGAAATATTGTTGTTATGTTCCTTATAATAGGCTGCGAAGTATGACGTTTCAGGTGCCACTAGGACAAGAGGTCGTTAATGGAATTTAATACAAATCTTGAAGGCCTAGTGCCCCAGCAAAGTACTCCCTTTTAATTTCATTCCACATAAATTTGTGGCAAAGGTAATTTATCATGACATTCTGCCACTATGCAAATAAAAAAAACTTTGATGTTTTTTTGTTTATTTCATTGCATGTTTGAGAAAAGCACTATTATGAAGTCCAGAAATAAATAATTATTCTGTTCTACTCGTAGTCTAAGATTTTGTGAATAATGGAGTGAAACAAATCAAACAGCTAATCTAATCTGTCTGTTAGAACATTTAACTTCCCTATCATCAGAGATAATGGCACGTTTACATATAAACACAAATAAGCGGTGTCATTACACTCCGGCCTCCAACACCGAGAGCTATCAACCGATTGATGAGATAATAACAATTTGATCGAGATTTATGACAGCTGAATTATATTTAGCAGTGTTTTAACTCGCGATAAGACGAAACGAAGTATTTCCTTTTTCCCACTTTTTTATTTTTTTTTATTTAATCTTTATCGCACAAAATAAAAATCATAAAAAAGGCGGACTTAATGCTATGAAGCATTCTCTACCTGTCACCCATCGGGCAAAACAGAGAAACTGTGAGCGGTGCAAGAGAAGCTAATAAACTATGAACAAAAAACTTTTCGCGTTCAAACAAAAACAAGTCGTTGATTGACTAGCAAAAAGTAGCAATTGCCTAATTGAAATAGAGCTCGAATATAGCTCGAATGAAAATTCTGTTCCAATACAGATCGTAACGTAACGTATTAAACGTTAAAAAATATTAGAATTTCTGCCATAAAGTTAAATCGCTGTTAGTTTTATGAAATCGTATAATATCATATTTGGAGTTGATGCGGTACATCGATTAAGTACCTACAGACATTCGAGGTTGCTGAGAGTATTTGTAGTGACAGAGCAAGATATAAGTAAGTTAGTACGTCCTACTTACCCCCAGGATAGTGTTTAGACGAAATGTTTTCGACTGACCGCCAAATTGGGCCGAATTTAAACGAATTTGATCAACACTAACAGAGAGAGTCATCTGAGGTATTGTGCCGACTCGACAGAGGCAAGTTAAGCAACTGAAACATATTAATATATTGTGATCAGCTCCCGGTACCTACATCCGTCACGATCTGGTGTAACGTGTGTTTTTTTACTTGAAAGCTATTTATATCTGATTTTAAGGTGCGTTGTAGGGGCAAATTGATTTTAGAAGTGAAGCATGATTGAAATATTTTTTGGCAAATCACCCGGTTGTAATGTACCTAAACGAATGTATTAATTTCGTTGTCTGACTAAAATACTATTATTGCAAAGTTATTCTAGGTACCTACGTAACATTTATGGCATTACTGACAACATACATAAATAATTTCGAAAGTTAAGTGTTTCCAGGAAATCCAACATTTTGATACACTTATGTGATGTGTGTGATAATAAGTATAGAAAATTAGGTTTAGGTAACGTTAACTTTCTTTATTTTTGTTATTTATTTAGCCTTTATTGCACAGTTAAAAAAAATTAAAGTACAAATGGCGGACTTAATGCCTTAAGGCATCTAAATGATAAATTACTTTGCAAGTATCGGTAACGTTAGGTTTTTCTCGATATGTAAAGATTTTATAGTAGGCCATCGCGTTCACTCCAATAATATGTCAGTGCGAGCGCGATAGGATGCATTACGTATCGAGTAAACCCTAACATATCCTTTACTTTCCAACTCATGGTACGGCTACTGGATGCTTAGCCAAGTTGCCAATCGCTAACGCTTAGTAGCGTATCGTAGTTTTCCCTCTCTCTCACTCTTTCATATTAGTGCGACAAAGACAGTTAGCTGCCTTTCGTTTACGATTGACGATTAAGCGTTAGCGATTGGCAACTTGTCTAAGCACCCTGATCTGCGTGGTGTAGTTTTGTATTGATAGCGTGACACGCTTGATAAGTTTTGAAACAAATATATTTATTTGCCACTCGCTCTTGCCCATGATTGCGTCTCAAAACCTGCACCAATAACTTGCAAGTGGAAATTCAGCTTTAAATAAGGCTTATCTTTACTATTATGTTCAAAGAGTACACAGAAAGCTACAACTATGTAGAGTTCACGGTATCGGACTTCCTTCGCTTCATTTCATTCCCTTTTCTACGTAGATGAAATTACAGAGCTACCCGAGGGATTCAGCCTTGAGTACAAGATTTCCTCTTACAGGATGAGGATATCTTATGATCTTTTTTAATAGCATTTATTCTCGCTAAGAATAGGGCAAGTAACTATTTTTTCTCAAACATGCAATGAAATATTGTCTTTACGTTCCTTAAAATAGACTCGAAGTATCGCTTTGAGGGCTCAGTAACTCACTGGGATGGAAATGGAATTTCATAACACTTTTCAGGCCTAGGCCTGCAAAATAACTCTTTTTTAAATTTCGACAACGTTGTCATTATTATTTTTGTATTTCTTTGTATGTTTGAGAAAAGCACTATACATGCCTTGGCGTGAAAACGGATTCCCGGCCTCTGATGTAATGTACTATTGTAGATTGTAGGTAAGTTTTAAGTCATGATATTGTATTTTGTTGTTGAAAATATGGATGCCTATGCCTAGTTGCCTACCTGTAGATCTGGTATTTTAAGGATAAAAAATCGAAACTAACAAACAGTCGTATAATCCTTTGTTCCATGTCATGGTACACTTTCCAGAAATTACTATAATACCTAAACTCAGAACTTTAGAAAAAATACATAATCGTAAAGGTGCCAATGTCCGCGACACAGCCCCAATAATTAATGAACATTGCAATCAATATAATAAGCAATAAAGTTGTCTGGGTGGTGTGGAAAAGTAGGTGTTTACAATATACATATTTTTTGTTATATTTTTATGTTACGAGGTGTGCAATAAGAGTATTATGTATTGTATTGTATTGTATTGTATTTATCATCAGATCCCATCATCAGCCTATCTCAGTCCACTGCTGGACATACGTCTCTCCCACTATGTGTGAACGCATTAGGAGGAACATGAGGATGAGTATGTCTTTATAAATTTGTAATATAGGGCAAACACACATAAATTATTACTGTAACTAAAACTATAAACAATAGTCAAACAAAACGCATTATATGCAAATCGTTCGTCGGTACAACGGGAATACTGCGTAATTGGCCATTTACATAGTTGCGACCGCCAATCAGACGGTTCGTATGCAATTGTTCTGACCAGCTACTGTTGTTAGTTCACCTGGGGTATACGAGTATTTCATAATATAAATGCTACATTTGCTGCAAGTGGCTCAACCTTACCTATGCGGTACACATATTACGGCCCAAAGAATCTGGAATTTTCTTGACTAAACGGGAATCAGTAATAAGTTATAAAAGGGCTGCCACAATAGATCATAACATTCATAACTGGTCGACGCGGCGTTTATATTAGTTAGCCCAAAACAACAATAATAAATAAATAAATATCATGGGACATCTTACACAAGTTGACCTAGTCCCACGGTAAGCTCAATTAAGGCTTTGCCGAGCGACGATATATACAATAGATAGATAAATACTTAACTACCGTAGAACAGGGTGACGTTAGGAAAAAATGGGGTTAATTTGATAGATGTAAAATGGCCATAAAAGTCTCAATTGTATTTAATTTGTTGGTCCTTTTAGGTTATAAGGTGCCTTCTTAGAAATCCGATTAGACTAATCCGACATATGGCGTAAAAAATACAGTATGAGTCAAAAACTAAGATTTCAAAGTCGCCCCTGCATTTTAAAGTCACCCCATTCTACGGCACACAGACAGCCATGACCAAAAAACAAATATTTGTGATAAATAAATACACAAATATTGCCCTCGCCGGGATTAGTACCGGAACCTCCAGCTTTGTAGGCAGGGTTACAAGGCTACGGAGGCTGGCAAATAAATAATATCTACATTTGCTGGGATATATAGGTAAGCTGGGAATACTAACGAGGAACACATGCACCATCATAAGCCAACTGAAGTATTTTAATTTTGAAATTAAGGAAAGACTAATAGTGTGCCTTGGAATTCATTTCAATTAAGGGTTTATTTTTAAATCACCTTAATAAACCTGCCTGGCTTCATTTAAAGAACACTGCTCCGCATTTTAGTTCGATATATAAGATCTAGCTAAAGCACTTACACGGCATACTATCCCTCTTATCAATTTCCAGGACGTAACACCAATTTTACAACAGCTATAACCTAGAAATTGTGTAGGGATGTGACGTTACCCATATTACAGTATATTGATGA
The DNA here is from genome assembly GCA_025490895.1 of Thaumatotibia leucotreta. Classification (NCBI taxonomy): domain Eukaryota; kingdom Metazoa; phylum Arthropoda; class Insecta; order Lepidoptera; family Tortricidae; genus Thaumatotibia; species Thaumatotibia leucotreta. Next base: position 16,863 of record JALPQI010022730.1, read on the forward strand.
TATTTTCGAAGAAGTCAATACACTGGGTGCTAATACGATGCTGAACAAAATGAATAAAACATACCTAGCATACTAGTTTTCTGCGATCTAGGTTGAAAGTTAGCGATTTTACGGAGAGTTCCAGCTTTATAAATAGTTATCTAGGTGCTTCAATAGTGAGTTACTAAGTTGAATTAGTCGCTAGACAACCAAAAGTCACTAAGTAATAAGTACTTGAGATAAAGCTCGGATCTCAGTTCCGATTCCGTACTGACATACGAGCTTTTTAACAGCAGTGACAGCTTTTATAGTGACTTTTGGTTGTCAGCCGTGCAATTCTCTATTTTTTTTTACTTTCTGATCACATATTCGATATTAATAAAAATTGGTAGGCCAAAATATCCCAAAATGTTTGTATGAAACCTTCTTTATTTGTTACCAAAAATGTATAGGAATCTGTAGTCCTACCATGAGATGCCGCTACGTTATTAACGCGCGTTTACTTTCTACCCATCTCGCTCGTACTCGCGTAAAGGTGCATTGAGACCAAACGAGCATTCGCGCATTCTATCCCCCACTCTACGAAATTCGTTCGTTACACAAAACGTGATTCGTCGAAATTCGTTGAACCGTAATGGCGCGAGCGAGACGGATAAAAAGTAAAGGAACGCGTGTTAATAATAACGCCGCGCCATCTCATGGTACAGCTATGGTAACAAAAAAGAAAATTGAAAATACGTTCTTAATTAGTTTTATTCAACTTTTCTATGAGACAACAGCAATTTACAAACCGCTCAAAAAAAGTTGATACGAGTACTTACACCCAATATCATCCGACTTACATATGCATAAAAATTAGCTCAATCGGTAACCTGTAAGTACATCAACTCGCAAGTTTTGATTGTTGACAGACAGACAAACGAAACTGAATAAAAGCTTGTAAAATGAGATGACACGGAAGTATGTACGTTACTACTTAATTGCTCAACAAATCTTTCCTGTAGTCGGCTGATCAGTTTCAAATTCAGAGCAGTATTTCCTAGTTCAGAGCAATATTGCTCATTAATACCGACCACTTTTTTGTTTGCGAATTGTCACATCACTACCTCCAGTGCCACAGGAAACTATCTCGCAACTATAACATTTTATTGTCATATTTTTACGCGCAGACAATTATGACGCTGTCTTGTCGAGGCGATATATTTCCGAGAGGATTAATTACAGGGGCTGGCCATTAACGTCACTTTTATTGCACACATATCATTCGCACAATTACGCAACCGCCGAAAGGCCGGTCCTTATTAAATTTTTCTTTAAACTGGTCCTTTTTGTCTATAGGTACAGTCGAGTGCATTAATGTATAGACACATTTGTAAGGGATCAGTATGGAAAAGTGTATATATATTAATGCCCTTGACTGTACATACCTTAAATTCTTGGCATTGGCACAATTGTGTCTAAATACGCCTGCGACCATATATAACATGGACGTCTAACGCCAGCTCGAAAATGCCCCCAAAAGCAATTGTTCAATTGTGCCAAGATGGGCAGGACATAGCGCTTTTCTTAACACCGCGCATATTTCGGCGCAACATCTTTGACAAATGTTTATAGAATATAGCCAATCAAAACTTTGATGGGCCAATCACAACTATTTTTAAATGGCGGTTTAAGTTTTTATAGGTTGATATTGACATTCATTACTGTGATGCATTGAAGAGTAGAAGCACAGAAGAAGAGTGACACTTGACAACTAAAATTCAGGGCCGTTTTTGAAAGGCAATTTAATATGGCGTGCGGCTTCCATGTTTTATTTGTTCGTAGAAATACGCACATTGTAGACACATTACGAAAATCTCACGTATTGGAATTCAAATTCCTAAGGTACAGTCAATCAGATATACACCTACCTATCGGGGCAGCCAGGGTGCTCAAGGCGTTATAATTACATTTTTATCTTTCAGGGTTAGATATTTTTGAACGCAGTGACTGCTTAGACATACCTATCCGATGGCGAATGAGACTTGAGTTTCGGAAAATAACACTTGAGGGCGAAATACTGGCACAACACACTATATTGTGGACACTATAATATTTATAAGTGCCGTCATATCTTGGCTGGTAGGCTAGTTCCCCATCATTTCTGTATTTATTTTTAATAAAATTGTCATATTTGTAATTCAGGCTATTTGGCCGTACCTAAGACCTCTAATATTGTGTTAAAAATACATGCTTTTGGCTTTAGTCAATCTACCTACCTTAATACACGTTTCTTACAGGCGTACCATCCTATCATGAGTTGCCAAGTAATTTTTACGTTAGTGAAGTAGTAGTTACGTAAAGCAGTCTATCACGCTCTCACTGATAAATTGGAGCGAACGTGATGGGCTACTTTACGTATCGTGTAAACGCTTCGTAAACGTTACTTGCCATTTCATGGTACGCCTACTGTTCCGAAAACATGTCGTCAAGGTTCAAGGTGCATTTAGACCAAACGAGCATTCGCTCATTCTATTCCCCACTCTACGAAATTTGTTCGTTACACAAAACGTGATTCGTCGAAATGCGCTGATTTCGTAGAATGAGCGAATGCATGCTCATTTGGTCTAAATGCACCTTTAGAGGCCTTCCACATACGTTTTGAGCTTATTTTGTGATTTATTATTTTAAGGAGAAGTTCTTTACACTTAATACAAAAAGCAAGCTAATTATATTATAATAGGTACGCAATATTTATAGCGACTTCATTACGTAAATGTAGGTACTTAAATCGGCTTGCGACATTAAAATTGCATTTAAATGCGTATCGAATCTCATCCACGAAATCATCTGCCGTGCAGGCCTCGGCCTACTACCGCGGACTTAGATTTTTTTTTATTTCGACCACCCTTCTCTCTCATTCAAATGATGCCTTCGTTGGAGTGACAGAGATAAATGCTTGAAAACGATTTTCGAAGTTCGCGATTGGTACACTGTTTTAATGCACAGTTACAAAGTCGTCAAAATCGACCGATGTCTTATTCCGATGCAACTCATTTAATTGGGGGCGTATTTCACAAAAAACATGGTCATTATTAGGGTCGGTTAATTGACAGTTCGGAATTCAATTAAATTGGTGCGTGTGTAATTTTAGCAACAAATAAAATGTTTATTATGGAATTGCCGTCTGCTACCGCGAAAAACGAAATTCGTAAATTTCGAGGATTTGTCTCTCTCACTCTCATGACGCCTTCGTTTGAGTGACAGGGAAAAATCCTCGAAATTTACGAATTTTGATTTTCGCGGTAGTAGGCCTGTACTTCATTCTGCATGAAGCCGGGACATTTCGAAGCGTTTTATTACCACTAATTTGGGTGTTTGGTTTTTTATTACATGTTCCGTTGAGAGCCTTTTAAAGTACACATGACATATAATTTAGAGACATTCAGATACATGTAAATAATAACGACTGTGAAGTTGAAACATTGACCGTTAGATAACAAGTCAAAATAGTCCGTTTGACAAGAGGGTGAATCAACTTTTTTCTGTCTGTTATTACCATGGTTACGGACGCCTGAGACACGCTGGTTTTATGCATAATTATGATGCTTAAACTATGCAAACATG
>JALPQI010022731.1:0-18255 GCA_025490895.1 Thaumatotibia leucotreta
TAGAATTCTTTTAAGAATCCTGACATGCTGACGGGATCTCGATAAAAGCCATATTTAGGTCCAGTTCCGTTTTTAACCATTTCAAGAAATTGGTTTTTCACGTATACTACATCGGCGTAAATTCTGAAAAAATAATGTTGACAACAGTTGTTATTTTACATACTTAAAAATAAGAGTTACAACTAGTGGTTTGGTGCCCATAGAATGAAATTAAGTGGATTTAAAGACCTATTAATGTAACTCTTAGCTGTGTTGACTTTGGGGGACTTTTGGGTTCCATACAAAGTAGGTCATTGTTCTTTTAAATAGGTACCTTAAAGCATCTTTAGCTTTTTGTAGAAACAGCACATTTACAGCTTCCGATCTGGCACAACCATCAGCGTTTTTATCATAAGATTTTGTATTGCCGTCTTTGCAGAGAGGTATCGTCCTAAAACAGACAATTTGTTTGTTATTTACATAAATCGACACAGGCGGGAAGGCGAGGCATTTCTGTAATTTTGAGCAAATCACTAGTTTGCCAAAAAACATTGCATAAACTCTTAAAAGTGAATTCCAACATTTTTATAAGTATGTTAAATAAAGTAAAAAAGCGATTAGGCGGCTTTTGGGACCTCTGCTTTTTGTATTTCTTTTGTTTTTGTATATTTTTTTACGTGTGAGGTGTGCAATAGAGTTTTGTATTGTATTTTGTATTGTATTCTAAATATGCAAAAACCCATCATCGTCACTGGGTAGTACCTATTAATAATTACTTTGGTCTACATATATTCAAGTTAATTTGTAATGATAAGAGTTAATGCTGGTCAACGGCTTATGGATGCATTTTAAAGCACTAATGAAGTATACGACTGTACGTAGATAAAAAGAATTACCTTCCGTAATGTATAGAGCTTTGTGGGTGGAAACACAGGTTAGCTCCTCCAACGATGGCAGCTTCACAGTCCCCTCGGGTCATAGCCAAGTATGCCTGCTCGAGGGCTACAGTGGAACTGCAGCAGGCGGCGTCTATTGACTGGGACGGCCCTTTTGCGTTCAGCCAGTACGACACGCGATTGGCGTACATAGATTTGTTACACCTATTCAAACCATTCGTCACTAAGAACATGATTTCAAGCAACGTAAAACCATCTAACTTTAGTCCAACCCAACAATGGTCCAAAACTTAATCAAATATCTTATATCTTCCATAAGGAATAGTTGATTCATAAGCAAAACCTCTTCATTGATATTTTTGAAAACTTAGACAAACCAAAAAATAAAATTTGGACTGATGCGTATTTAGGAGATGAAATTGTGGACCATAGTTGCAGTATTTATAGCAAAGTAGTTGGGGGCACAGCACAACTAACTAGCGGATATCCTCAAACCCGTTGACATTCCACAATGCCTGATAACCAGCCTCCTTAATCAATGTGTCCTGCCCACCATGTCATACGGTGCCAAGACATGGACGCTCACGAAGGAGGCTATGCATAAAATAAGAGTAGCACAAAGAGCCATGGAGCGCGCCATGCTCGGCATCAAGCTACAAGACCGTGTGAGGAATACCGAGATTCGACGTCGCACGAAAGTGCAAGACGTCGCGTCGGAGACGTTATTACCAAACTGAAGTGGAGTTGGGCAGGACACATTGCCAGGCAGCGTGATGGCAGGTGGACCAAAATGTTAACGGATTGGTGGCCGCTTTCAGACAAGACAAGCGCAGGGCGTCCGACCGCTCGTTGGGTGGACGATATTTGGAAGAATACGGGTCACTTTTGGATGAGGTTAGTTCAGGACCGGGACCAGTGGCGTACAAGAAGAGATGCCTATGCTCAGCAGTGGGCGAATAACGGCTGAATATGAGTTGGGAGGTTTTAGGGCAGTTGTTTAAGTATAATACAAAAATCATAGAAACGAATTACCCAACAATACCAAAACCGTGTTTTAGGTTAGCAGCATAAAATTCCGCCTTCTCTGTTTCTGAAAAACAGGATCCTATGAACACGCCGATCTTTTTCCCAGAAAGATGCTCCGGATTTACTCCTGTCAGACAAAAAAAACATCATAAGTAACAGAGTTACTTCTGAGGTTATATTGATGAACTTTTACTGTGGGAACTGGGCGCTTAGTGCTTAGCCAAGTTGCCAATCGCTAGCGCTTAATCGTCAATCGTAAACGAAAGGCAGCTAACTGTCTTTATCGCACTAATATGAAAAAGTGACAGAGAGGGAAAACTACGATACGCTACTAAGCGCTAGCGATTGGTAGCTTGGCTACGCACCCTGATGGGATGGGACCGACATTTGAAATTTTCTTTGGTACTTTAGTTTAGTTAGTAGTAGTGTAGTTAATGACTTTGCACCTCAGCTCAGTATGCTGCTTGGATTTCATACCTACCTACGTAGCGCCGCCTCGTGGCAGAAACAATATCGAAAACCCTCAATACTCTTGCACATCAAGCACTTTAATTTAAATCTTCAGCAAACGTTCTCGCCATTTACAAAAGTCTCACCTGCATCGTAGATAGCTTGATAAGCTTGTTCTAGAATCTTCCGTCCCATTGGATCCATACTTGAACCGAGGCGAAAATGAACTTTAAAAAATTGTGCATCGAAACGATCCAGCATCGGGACTGTACCGACAAACGGCGGTACTTCAGGGTGATCAAATTTCCATCGGGGCTCACCTACCGTTACCGGATTCTCCTATCAAAAGAAATACAGATTTAGGCAGGGCTTACCTACTTATCACATTTATAAAAATCTTTTGAAATAATATTTTGATTTCCAACCTCAAAGAAATATGTTTCTGAATATAGGTAATTATTAAGGTCTTCGCACACTATAACAACTCCACGCCAACGCGGCAGCAACTCGACTCACGATGAGTAGTTAAAAACTAGTTGACTAGTGGACAATGCGGTATCAACGAGTGGGTAATGAAAATGGTTGCTCGATACACATCAGTCGCAAACGCATAGTCGTTGCGTGGACAACGTGTGGTCGTTGCGTGACAAACGAGTCGGGGTTGACCTTTAGTGTACGATGCGTAGGCCACTCGTCGTACACTACTTTAATATATTTTTTTGAAATTAAACCTTGAACATAAGAAACAGGGTTTAAATTTCAATGATTAGACTTGAATCGAGTGGGTGTGGAGTTAATATACTTAGTGTGCGAAGACCTGAAAGGTTTTCACATACGTGATCAAAGTAATCTTATTCTTATGCCACTAGCATTAATCAAGTTCTTACTTTTATGCCAGTGCCATAGAAATACCGTTTTTGACACAAGTGCTGTGTCGCCGGCATAGGAGTACAATCTTTTCGGTCATACATGCGTATCACTGGCATAGGATTTCTATCAGATAATTTCGATCGGCATAGTATAAGCACTTAGTGAAACAGTACCGGAGGCGAACTTGTTAATGTATTTGTTTACCTGTTTGTAAAGTATATCCGCTAGGTCTTGAAGATGTTGTGACTGCGGATAGAGACCAGACATGCCAGATATTACGACCCGGTCCTTGTCTTCCACTGTCCCTACTGAGGTTGGTGGCTTATGTTCCTCATGAGCGGGGACCATCTTTACTGTAAACCTGCTTTGAAAGCAAATATCAGTATCTCTGTCCTATCAAGCACAGTGTAGGTATTCATCCTTAGTTATACATGCCTACAGGGTGGTTTTCGGTAATCTGTACATACGAAAAGGGTATAAATTCCAGCTCATTTTATCGGAGAAACCGTTTTTATTTTTGGATTATAGCCATTCGTTTTTTTTACGGAATTTTTAATTTTCAGTAAAAATTATGAAAGTTAACCTAATTAAACAACTATAACTTTGTGTCTAGATGTTTAAAACTGATACAAATGCAGCGTAATTACTAATAGACAGGCTATTCATTACCAATAATAAAAAATGAACATTCAGAACAAAAAATCCGAAAAAAATGATATTGATGAAAAATAGCAAAAAATCACTGTTTTGCAGAAAACTACATTACTCTTGAAAAAATGCAGATATTATCATATTTTTTAAAATTTTATTCTTATTCCTTACTTAATTTCAAACGGATAAAAAACGAAAAAAAAAATACAATCGAAATCATGTATTTCGAACCTCCAAATACACTTTTTGCTCTAAAGGCCAAGTCATGCACGTACATGTGCTCACGCATCCTGTGTGGCTCAGCCTTAAAAGCATCATTTTTTTTTTTAATAAATATCTCACAAATCGACCTAGTCCCACGGTAAGCTCAATTAAGACTTGTGATGTGGGTAAGTCATGTTTGTAATATATCACGTGCGTATTTTAGTAATAGTACATTACTATAGAGGACGGGAAACGAAGGGTTACAGGCCAAGTAGATATATCTGGCCGAAGGAACTGAGGCCAGATAGGAATACGCGGCCTGTAACCCTGTTTCTCGCCGAGATTTGTATAGTGCTTTTCTCAAACTTGCCATGAAATAAAACGAACTGATTTCGCCGAACCATATACTATTTGATTTGTAAATAAACCAATAGTACAGTACATTTCTCGGTACGGCACTCGTATGAGTCAGTCGTGTGCAGTTCCGCATTTTCTTATCTAAATCGCAGCGCAGAAATATTAATTCATAGCGCGCCGGCGACCGGTTTTAGGTATTACCGGCCGGCCGGCTTGTTGTTTACGATGGGAGATAATGAACCTATAGGTATTGACAACGGAAATACAAGTATAACCGATTTTTTACCGAGATCGCGTAGCAATTCTTTAGAAGAGGAAGAGATGTCAGGAGCAGAACAATACCAACCTAACGAGTTAAATGAGCAGGAGGTAAACCATCAACACATGGACGCAGAAGATATATCCAGACCAGCAAAGAGGTGTTTTGATGAGAACCAATGGGTGATAGTTGGAGATAAAAAGGAAAAAAAACCAAAAGCGGGGACCGGACATTTGGAAGTATTCATTTCATCGGCAGAAAAACTGCCAAAGCAGTTTGCCTTAGCAAAATTATTCAAAGAATACAAAATTTGTGACATTCAAAAGGTGAAGTATTTGAACCCGTATAAAATTCGTTTAGAGATGTCCAATGAAGTAAATGTAGACAAAATAGAAAATTGCGCTTTTTTTAAGGAGAAAGGTTGGCGTATTCAAATGCCGATGGAGAACTCGCAGTCCTATGGAGTTATACGCGATGTAGACATGGATCTGACAGATGACGAAGTCTGCAAAACAATACAGTGCGAGAAACCAGCTGAACTATTGTCAGTTTTCAGACTTAAAAAACGAGATGATAGCTGTAAAGAGGGCTGGGCACCAAGTGAAGTTGTGCGCTTATGCTTCAAAGGAACCTTTTTACCGCCATATGTGTTTGTGGATGGTTTGCGACTTAAAGTGGACCCATACGTATTTCCAGTTTCACAATGTTCCCGGTGTTGGAAATTAGGTCACGCAAAAAAAAGATGTCCTAGTAATAAAATCATATGCCCAAAATGCGGAAACCATCATGCAAATTGCGAGACGACGGAGTATAAGTGTATTAATTGTGGTGGTCGACATATATCGCTCTCAAAGTCATGTCCAGCATACATAAAAGAAAAAAGACTGCGAGAACTAATGGCAGAGTATAACTGTACATATAGAAAAGCTTTAACTTTATATGTAACGCCAGAGTCTCCTGTACAGAAAAATCGAATTGAGTATGCAATGAAGTATGATTCTTTCCCGGTTTTAAAGTCGACGGAACCTGTTCAGACTGATCAACCCTCTCAACATATTCAAGAGAAAGGGATCCAAAAATCATATGCTAAAATAGTGGAGACAAAAGTGATAATACACCGACCAACCTCACAGCGACCAATAAAAATTAAAAAACGATTAACACCCAGAGAAGATGACGGCTTGGACTCCGACATAAATGACGTATGTATGGATAACGGTCCAGAAAAAAAAATTGAAGACGAAGACAACCAACACAAAAATAAGGAAAAAGTGGACTTCGAAGAACTGCTGAACCGACTGAAAGAAATCATATTTCTGAAGGGGGACACTATACAGGTGAAGGTACATAAAATTTTAAAATGTTGTATTCAGTGGGGTATCTTAATATGTGTAGAAAAAGTAGCTAACTGGCCGATCTTAAAAAGTATTATGGATTATTTTTTAACTGAATATGTCAAGTAAAGTTAAACACAATTTTAAACTTAAAGTACTGCAGTGGAACGCTCAAAGTCTCAGACCTAAGTTGCTGGCTTTCGAGAACATGTTAGTTCAAGAAAGAGTCCACGTTGCCGCCCTATGTGAAACTTGGTTGGAACCTGGTAGCCACCTAACATTAAAAAATTATCATATTTATCGCAAAGATCGTATAGATTCGTACGGAGGAATCGCGTTGTTTGTGCACAGGTCGGTTAAATCGCAATTACATAATATAAACTGCAGCAATGCGGGGATAGAACTCCTTAGCATACAAATTTTTAACTGTAATCAAATAGAATTTATTACGGTCGTGTATTGTCCACAATCGGTACGTACTAATAGAGGCGACTGGGACAATGTTTTTTCCTTAGTGAGCAAAAAAGCGCTGATACTTGGGGATCTCAATGGGCATCACAGCAACTGGTCATATAAAACCGACACTCGCGGGTCACAAATCCATGATGCGATAACGGATAACATGTTTGTATCACTAAATGACGGTCGACCCACTCGAATTAAATATGTAAATAACCAGTTGCAACAATCGTCTCCGGATGTGTCTATAGTTTCGTCAGATATAGCGTTAGATTTTTCTTGGCAAGCGTTAAATGAAACATTAGGCAGTGATCACGTCATGATATTGATAACGGCTAATTTAGAATTAATTAATAGTAATAATGATATACATTTCAGACGAAATTTTAAAAAAGCTAACTGGGAGTCATATAAAACACTTCTAGGAGAATTATTTAGTACATTTTATTTTAAAGATAATCTGCAAGACTCATACGATTGTTTTATAAAGTGTATTAATAAGTCAGCGGATATAAATATTCCTTATATCAAGCCATGTTTCAATCCCAGTAGCAAGTTTTTACCTAAACCATATTGGAACCCGTCGTTATCGAGATCTGTAGCCGAGCGCCGGTTAGCACTGTCCGCGTTTAGACGCAATCCTACACCTACTAATTTAGACTTCCTACAGACAAAAATACGAGACACTCAAAAGTTGATGAGAAAGGCGCGAGAGGAATCATGGCAATCCTTTTGTACATCGATGGATCAATCAACCACTCAACATGATTTATGGCGTAAAATGAAATGGTTTAAGGGATCTAAAAGTGATCATAATTATGTTTCTAAGGATAAAGCCACAACATTATTGACTAGTTTAACTCCAGATTACGTAATGCCGAGTGAACCATTTATATACAGTTGCAATCCCAGTTTAGAAGTACCTATATCCATACATGAAATGGAACAATGCATACGACGTAAGGATACGACACCTGGTGGCGACAATATATCGTACTCTATGATTAGTAACCTTCCAGATAACGGTAAATTAATTCTATTAACATTATATAACCGGTTTCTTACAAAAACGTTCGTTCCTTCACAGTGGCGGTTAATAAACATTGTCCCGATACCTAAACCGGGCCGCAACCCGCAATCTGCAGATGCGCTCAGACCTATAGCGATGATATCCTGCCTTTGTAAGGTGTATCATAATATATTAATAAAACGTGTCGAATGGTACATAGAAAAAAATAATAGCCTATCACCTTATACAACTGGATTCCGTAAATGTAGATCAACTTTGGACAGTTTGGCCTCACTAGTCTCCGATATACAAATAGGTATGTCAAACAATTACCCTACCTTAGCTTGTTTTATTGATATTGATAACGCGTACAACCACGTAGATGTGAAGAGTTTATTAAGTGCAATGGATCAGTTAGGTATAGGCAAGAGAATTTGTAGCTATCTTTGGAATTACTTGAAAGAGAGGATACTTGTGATTAAAATCGGAAATTCCAGTACTATCTCGAGAACGACCGGAATCGGACTTGGTCAAGGAGACCCGTTCTCGCCCTTACTATTTAATATTGCGACAATAAATGTATGCAAAAGTTTAGAACGACGCGATAACATACAAATTTTACAATATGCTGATGACTATGTATTATATACTGCGTGTAAATCACTAAAAGACGGTGCGCACGAATTGCAAGGTGCTCTAGATACGTTTACAATATTATTACGCGATAAGGGCTTAAATATATCGGTAACAAAAAGTAAAATATGCATTTTCCAAAGAGGACACTCGCGTAATACAGTAAATCTTAAAATTAACAACAAACCGTTAGAAGTAGTGGACACATTTAGGTATTTGGGTCTATGGCTGGAAAAAAATTTAAAATGGAACAAACACATAAACGAAACTGTAGAAAAGTGCCTCAGATTATTGAACACGTTTAAAGTTTTAGCGGGCCCAGGTTGGGGTATACATCCAGATCATCTGAGGAGGTTGTATATTGCTACCATAAGAAGTAAGTTAGACTATGCTAGCTTTTTGTACGGAAACGGATACAAAAATATTTTAGGTAAATTAGACCGGCTCCAAAATCAGTGTATGCGAACAATCGGAGGATTTATTAAAAGTACAACAATTCATGTTATGGAATCTGAACTTGGACTTCCACCGCTACATATCAGAAGATATTATTTAGCGTGCAAATTTTGGCTGAAGACAAAATCATGCGAAAACTTCATGGCGATGAAAAAAATATCTCACCTGGCTACTCTAACACGAAACCAATACTGGAGTCGTAAAAAAAAAACCCTTATTGATTCTGGCTCACGAGGCTTTGGTAAATACACGAATACATACTTCCCAACAGTTAGAACTCTTTTCATTGAATACATGGCTCAGCAGCGTGGACCTTTCTGATATAATTTGCACATATATTGAGGGCATACAAATCTCTAAAAAGAAATGTAATGTTCCCCTGTTAAAAAAAACTTGTGAGACCTTTTTAAACACGAAATACCCTAATTTCTATTGCATTTATACTGACGGCTCTAAATGTACAGATGGTGCTGGATTGGCTATTTATGATCCACAAATAGTGAGTTCAATTAAAATACGAATTAATGACAACATCTCTATTATGTACATAGAATTGATAGCTATAGCAGAGGCGATTGCGTACATCGAATCATTTAATAACGGTCATTTTGTTATATGCACAGACTCCAGAAGTGCGTTACAGTATTTGGCTCGATGCACCTCGAACTTTCGAGGAGCACCGATAGCCTATAGCATTATAAGATCATTAAACGTATTATTACATAATAAAATGATTACGGTAAAGTTGCAATGGGTACCATCGCACATTGGTTTGGATGGAAACGAAGTGGCCGATAGGTTGGCCAGAGAAGCTTCTACAGATGGAATAGAAGCCACATGTTTACCATACTATACTGATTGCCTCAGCATTGTTCGTTCTAAGTGCATAAACATATGGAAAGAGCATTTTGATGAAAGGTCCCTAAATAAAGGTATATGGTATAGAACTATCCAGCCTAGTCTTTGCCAAGTGCCATGGTTTAGAGGTACTGGTTTGAGCAGGAAAGATATTGTAACAGCTTTCAGACTTCGATCTGGCCACATTCCACTAAATAGCTTCGCATTTTTAATGCGTAAGAGTGATTCGCCTGACTGTACTGAATGTGGAAAAAGAGAAGATGCTATTCACATCATGATGGAGTGTAACCGGAACGAAGTTGAAAGATACGCTTTTGTTACTAGACATAAGGCTAATTTATCTCAAACCGGTGCATGTAATAGTATTTTAGCTCAGCCAGTATGTAAAGCAGCTAAAGACTTATATAAGCTTGTTAATTTAGGTATTAAGCGAAGATGATTGTATGATTTGTAACAATTAGGGTGACATTATCAACCTTGATAAAACCCTTTAATAAATAAAGATTTAAAAAAAAAAAAAAATAGTACAGTATCGTTCAACATTAAAAAAAAACATTCGCGCCTAACTTTTTTTTAATCTGTTTGAGGTATCCTTTTACCTGTTGGTATAGACATTAGTTCTTAGGTAATTTTTTTTTTCTGTGGCTGAATGTCAAGACCTAGTGTCACAATTTGACGTTTCAAAACAAAAGACAGTTTGTTTGCAGTCCTAGGTGTGAAATAAATACATGAAATCTCTTTACATATCATCTTAGCACATGACACGGGATACGTAGTATTTCCGGGTTTATTTTAAAGTAAGTAACATCAACATTCCGTAGCAAGTTTGAGAAAAAGTTTTTTCCCGTGGCATTGTATTATTTATAATCAAGGACACGCCAAAGATGTGTCGACCCAAATGTCTCAATATGTCTGTATATGTGACCTAAGCGTTACGAGCAAGTGTGGTCACATTATTTTAGAACTCGCATCGCAGACCTTGCGGCTGTAATTGAAATTTAGTATTTGAAGCATTAAGCTATGCAATTATTTAAATAAGGCAAAATACAATATGTTTTAGGACAGATGGTGCCTTTTTTATGCTGTAGTGCGAGAAGTGTGTCATTTTACGTCAGTTCCAAAACTTCGAAGGGCCATCTGCACTAAAAAACGTCGTACGAGACACGTGCAAAAACGATATTCGTAACTCGTGTCGATCACTCCCTATCGGTCGTGTTTTAAAACATCGCCACTCGTTTCGAATTTCATGTTATTCGCACTTGTGTCGTAAGGTACTATTAATTTATTAATGATCAGTCATTGTCATCAGTATTACTATTAAGGTGCGTTCAAACCAAAAGAGCATTCGCTGTTCAATCCCCCGTTCTACGAAATCAACCAATCACGTTTTGTGTAACGATCGAATTTCGTAGAGTGGGAGGTTAGAATAGCGAATGCTCTTTTGGTTTGAGCGCACCTTTACAGTGAACTTGTAATTTTTGTTGTATACTGTTTAATTCTGTTTTTACAAGAATATTAATTAACTATAGGGCGAGGGCAACCATTCGCGTCTGCATTAATTCATCCATTGGAAATAAAAATCAACCATTAAGGAAATGTATACAAACTAATCATACACTTCAACAAGTTACTGTAATATTTTAACACTAGACAAGATAGGTGCGATTATATCATCATCATCATCATTATCAGCCTATGTTAGTCCACTGCTGGACGTAGGCCTCTCCTATTAACTGTGCTTATAGACACATTAAAGTAGAGGCATCGTAAGAAGTCGTTTTTGACGTTTGTTTGCACATGAAGTTCTGTAAATGTTGACAGTTAGTATAATAGAGCAAATGTCAAACTTCATTGTTGCCTGTACGGAATAGTGATGTTACTACTGTTGCTGCAATTTACCGATACGTCAATCGAAATAAATAAGTAAACCTTTTTTATGGAGGTACGAATAATTGCTATAATAGTAGGTACGCACATATTTTCTAAAAGTTTGTTATGGTTTCGACAGGTCCTCGCGAGCCCGTGTGCCCGGTGGATACGCGGCTTTACAGACTGTGTTGAACTTGACAACCAGATAAATGTCAAAATTGTTATAAAATCACGTATAATTTAAATGGTTTTAGTGACTTTATATACTGTATATACGGCATACCTACATTGCCCTCTGAGCTAGCACGCAAGCTTACCAACGTGGGTTGGGAGTGGATCGCTGCAGGCTGGCAAACTCGCGTCCAAGCTCATGGTCTAAACCACTGCCAGTTCTGCATTGACATTACTACCAAGTGAAACTACCTACGTATATTGTATATCAGACTCCGATACTATTTGACCTGGCATTACATTTGGACACCGATTACCTACTGCTATTAATTGCTGACCTTGATTTTTAATTTTGACACTGGTTTTGACACTAGTTACTATCTCTCGCTAACAGAGGTTGTAGATGCTATTTCCTCTATAGGTCACGTCCTATCCGTCCTATAAAACATCCTACCTAAATGCGACTTTACGTCATTATGACGTCACTGGCACCAAAGTTTCGCTGCCTGCTAATGATTCTAAGTAAGATTATCAAACACTTTTTTAGTTCGGATTACCTAACACTTTTTTAATAAATTTTTTTTAATGGCAAGTACCAGATCTAACGCCCTTTCGCACTTGACTGAAAATTTTACGACGGTAAAATCGAGCGTTTCACTACACTATTGTGAGCTGTCAAAAACGACTTCTTACGATGCCTCTACTTTAGGAGGTAAATGCCCATAATCGCCACGCTGGGCAAGCGGATGGGCGATCGCAGTAATGTGTCGACTATGATGACGCTGCTGCACATCATCAATCTTGTAGAATGTTCAGTGACACTTCAATCCCTTAGTCGACTTTTGTAGCGACTGCGGGTGTAGGAGGAGTTGGGGTGGTGAGAAATATATTCTTACTGCGATTATATTCCTACTGGTAACTGTGCCCATACTAGAATAGTTTTTTTTTGTTATTTCCGAACGGGTACTGCATTTTTTTTATTTACTGTTTTAAATGTTTACTTATACTCTGTCCAACCAGCTGGTCAGTAGAAAAAGACGGCAAATTAAAATTTTCTCGCCACTCGTTTCGAATTTCATGTTTTTCGCACTTGTGTCGTTATGTACTAATTTATCTATTTATAAATTTGTCGCCTTTTTCTACAGAGAAGCTAGTTAGATCAGAGTTTGTACTTCTCTAAATTATATTGGTAATCGGAAGATGTAATAGGATTGCTTTGCGCCCAACTCTGAGTTGACAGAGTATTATATTATCAAACCGGAATCAGAAAGGGATTCGAAAGTACTGTTAATACAACAAATGATACAACGTTCCTAGATTGAGAACCACGGACATATCTCGGATCCAAAACCCATCCTGTAGCCCAATACAGCAAAAATTGTGCCATAATGTCAGGAAAAGTGTACAACAATATTCCTCAAGACATACGACTACTAGTACCAAATAATTTGTTTTTGCGCTTTAAAAATTGGCTGATTGATGAATGTTTTTATAATTTAAATGAATTTCTAAATAATTAATTTCGTAATACTTCTGTATCCCAATAATTTTTATGATATTATCAGTGTAATTTAATTATTTTATTTTAACTTGTTATAATTATGAACATATTTTAATTTGCATGCCACTATCTATTATGGTGAATTATGTTGAACCTTAAATTGTTTTATTTTGACCAACTGTACCTGACCATGATTCTTAGCAAATAAATACTTTGACTTTGACCAAGAAAAGAGTTGTTTATAGATGTAGTGAGTGATTAATTAATCTATTGTCTGTAAGTATCTGCACTCAAACTATGGATATTTGAATATAACTACGACCTATCTTAGATTGACTTATAAACTGTTGTGCCAACAGTACTTTCGAATCACATTATAATAATCATCATCATCATCATCTCAGCCATAAGACGTCCACTGCTGAACATAGGCCTCCCTCTGGACCTCCACATGTACCGGTTAGATGCGACATGCATCCAGCGTGTCCCGGCGACCTTCATAAGGTCGTCTGTCCATCTTGTGGGGGACGTCCTACGCTGCGTTTGCCTAGCCGTGGTCTCCACTCGAGCACTTTTCGACCCCATCGACCATCTGCTCTGCGTGCAATGTGGCCTGCCCATTGCCACTTCAGCTTACTAATCCGGTTACATTTAATCCTTACATTATAATCGCGGTTTGATAATATCATTAGTAAGTGCACCTTCATCAAATCGTACAAACCGTATTAAAATTAGTTAGCTACATTCAACTACCTATCAATAAAATGCTTACCGAGTCCTAGCGATCGTCTCCGGGAAATGCCGTGAACAAACTCGAGTGCGTGGAACTACATTGTTTTTTTATACCCAAATCAGAGATTATTTAGTTTAAGTAGATATATCAGCACCATACATTAAAATGCATCCACCAGAAATGTTGTTACTACTAGACGGCGCCACGGTTGATCTTTGTTGCTCGTGGGCATTGTACAGATGGCTCTGAAACAGTATACACTACCTTGCCACGAACGAAACGCATGATCATTTGCAACACATAACATATTTCGCCATACCACTATATAGGGAGGTTGGTATTGTGGTTCATGCGTTCGGCTGTGAAGCAGTGGTACCAGGTTCAAATCCTAAAAATACGCGCTGAAAATGTTATTTTGTTTCTTTTTTTTTCAAACTTTGTTTTTTTATTTTTTTGTTTTGGGTTGCGCATAATCTTTGATTTTGTAAAAACAGTGTTTTACAAGGTGCAAACGGGCGGGTTTTTATTTTGTTGTCGTTTTTTAAAATTTTCCATATATGGACTTTTTTACATTTTTTTCTACTCAGAATCACGAGCTCTTTCGTTTCGTTTTATAGTTATACAAAGTGATCATAGATCCGATAGATACATACATACATACAGGGTGTTACATACATAATTATACAGGGTGAAAATGAGTATACAGACGAACTTGAAGCGTGAAGAGTGTACCTAGTTATTCCTGACAGAGTTGGGTTATACTCGTTTCTGACTAATTCGCATACGTTGAATACAATTTTCGGGTCCATTATGAGATCCAAGATGGCAGCAACTTATTTTTGCAATTTTCATCATTATACTCGTTTCTGACTAATTCGCATAGGTACGTGGAATACGATTTTCGGGTCCATTCTAAGATCCAAGATGGCGGGAACTTTTTTTTGTAATTTTCATCATTATACTTTTTTCTGACTAATTCGCATACGTGGAATACGATTTTCGGGTCCATTCTGAGATCTAAGATGGCAGGTACTTTTTTTTGCAATTTTCATCATTATACTCGTTTCTGACTAATTCGCATACGTTGAATACAATTTTCGGGTCCATTATGAGATCCATGATGGCGGCAACTTATTTTTGCAATTTTCATCATTATACTCGTTTCTGACTAATTCGCATACGTGGAATACGATTTCCTGGTCCATTCTAAAACCCAAGATGGCGGGAACTTTTTTTAAAATTTTCATCTTTATACTCGTTTCCGACTAATTCGCATGCGTGGAATACGATTTTCGGGTCCATTCTAAGATTCAAGATGGCGGGAACTTTTTATTTTGCAATTTTCATCATTATACTCGTTTCCGACTAATTCGCATACGTGGAATACGATTTCCGGGTCCATTCTAAAATCCAAGATGGCGGGAACTTTTTTTTTGCAATTTTCATCATTATACTCGTTTCCGACTAATTCGCATACGTGGAATAATTTTTTTGGTTCCATTCTAAAATCCAAGATGGCGGGAACTTTTTTTGCAATTTTCATCATTATACTCGTTTCCGACTAATTCGCATACGTGGAATACGATTTCCGGGTCCATTCTAAGATCCAAGATGGCGGCTACTTTTTTGTAAATTTCATCATTATACTCGTTTCTGACTAATTCGCATACTTGCAATACGATTTCCAGGTCCATTCTGAGATCCAAGATGGCGGGAACATTTTTCTTGCAATTTTCATCATTATACTCGTTTCTGACTAATTCACATACGATTTTGGGGTCCATTCTGAGATCCAAGATGGCGGGAACTTTTTTTTGTAATTTTTATCATTGTACTTGTTTTCGACTAATTTACAAACGTGGAACCCGAATTTAGGGCGAATTTAAGATCTAAGGTTATTTACGTATATGTATTGGAAATGGAGTATCTTTAATGATAAAAACTGCCCAAAAGTACATCAATTGTAAGATACAAAATGGCGGCACCTTTTTTGAACTTTTGTGCAGTTTTTTTCTTCATTATAGGTACTGCATTTCCGCTACTCATAAGAACATGCTAAATATAAAAACTCTTGGATATTAAATTAACCCCAAATTAGGGTTCCACGTTTATAAATTAGTCGAAATCGAGTACATTGACAAATATTACAAAAAAAATTACCGCCATCTTGGATCTTAGAATGGACCTGAAAATCGTATTCTACGTATGCGAATTAGTCAGAAAAAAGTATAATGATGAAAATTGCAAAAAAAAGTTCCCGCCATCTTGATCGTATTCCACGTATGCGAATTAGTCGGAAACGAGTATAATGACGAAAATTGCAAAAAAAAGTTCCCGCCATCTTGGATCTTAGAATGGACCCCAAAATGATATTCCACGTATGCGAATTAGTCAGAAACGAGTAGGTATAATGATGAAAATTGCAAAAAAAGTTCCCGCTATCTTGGATTTTATAATGGACTTGGAAATCGTATTCCACTTATGCGAATTAGTCGGAAACGAGTATAATGATGAAAATTGCAAAAAAAAAGTTCCCGCTATCTTGGATTTTAGAATAGACCCGGAAATCGTATTCCATGTATGCGAATTAGTCGGAAACGAGTATAATGATGAAAATTGCAAAAAAAAAGTTCCCACTATCTTGGATTTTAGAATGGACCCGGAAATCGTATTCCAAGTATGCGAATTAGTCGGAAACGAGTATAATGATGAAAATTATAAAAAAAAAGTTCCCGCCATCTTAGATCTTAGAATGGACCCAAAAATGATATTCCACGTATGCGAATTAGTCAGAAACGAGTACAATGATGAAAATTGCAAAAAAAAGTTCCCGCCATCTTGGATTTTAGAATGGACCCGGAAATCGTATTCCACGTATCCGAATTAGTCGGAAACGAGTATAATGATGAAAATTGCAAAATAAAAGTTCCCGCCATCTTGAATCTTAGAATGGACTCGAAAATCGTATTCCACGTATGCGAATTAGTCAGAAACGAGTATAATGATGAAAATTACAAAAAAAAAGTTCCCGCCATCTTGGATCTTAGAATGGACCCAAAAATGATATTCCACGTATGCGAATTAGTCGGAAACGAGTATAATGATGAAAATTGCAAAATAAAAGTTCCCGCCATCTTGAATCTTAGAATGGACCCGAAAATCGTATTCCACGTATGCGAATTAGTCGGAAACGAGTATAATGATGAAAATTACAAAAAAAAGTTCCCGCCATCTTGGATCTTAGAATGGACCCAAAAATGATATTCCACGTATGCGAATTAGTCGGAAACGAGTATAATAATGAAAATTACAAAAAAAAAAGTTCCCGCCATCTTGGATTTTAGAATGGACCCGGAAATCGTATTCCACGTATGCGAATTAGTCGGAAACGAGTATAATGATGAAAATTGCAAAATAAAAGTTCCCGCCGTCTTGAATCTTAGAATGGACCCGAAAATCGTATTCCACGTATGCGAATTAGTCGGAAACGAGTATAATGATGAAAATTACAAAAAAAAAGTTTCCGCCATCTTGGATTTTAGAATGGACCCGGAAATCGTATTCCACGTATGCGAATTAGTCGGAAACGAGTATAATGATGAAAATTGCAAAAAAAAGTTCCCGCCATCTTGGATTTTAGAATGGACCCGGAAATCGTATTCCACGTATGCGAATTAGTCGGAAACGAGTATAATGATGAAAATTGCAAAATAAAAGTTCCCGCCATCTTGAATCTTAGAATGGACCCGGAAATCGTATTCCACGTATGCGAATTAGTCGGAAACGAGTATAATGATGAAAATTGCAAAAAAAAGTTCCCGCCATCTTGGATTTTAGAATGGACCCGGAAATCGTATTCCACGTATGCGAATTAGTCGGAAACGAGTATAATGATGAAAATTGCAAAAAAAAGTTCCCACCATCTTGGATTTTAGAATGGACCCGAAAATCGTATTCCACGTATGCGAATTAGTCTGAAACGAGTACAATGATGAAAATTGCAAAAAAAGTTCCCGCCATCTTGGATCTTAGAATGGACACAAATGGCAAATTCAAAAAATGTAGACACAATAAGAGAAAATTAGTAGTCCTTTTTTTCTTACAGAGTTTGTTGGATGTTGGACAGAGTAGAGCTATTTATTGCCAATGATATTGATAGAGTGCCATTAGTAAGAGTTTAATTATTATTTCGCTATGTGAGTTTGGTATTGAAGCGTAGAATAGAAACAGAATGCAATGCTCAGATTACCTTCAATTTTCTATGGCTCTCGTTTCGTTTGTTGCCAGCTCGTCAGATTACGGTAAAGCAAAGAGAATGCTGACAACTAAACGGCAACGCCGCGCCGCAATGTATCTGTTATATAATTCGGATATACCCTAATCAGAGGCCCTACCGCGAACAACGAAAGAAGTGTTGCCTCCCTGTCACACTTATAGTGGAATTCACGAGTGCGAGAGAGAGGCAACACTTCGTACGTGTTTCGCGGTAGGCTCTCAGCTATTTATTGTTATCAGTTGTTATGTTACGGGTTCAAATCCT
>JALPQI010022732.1:0-23071 GCA_025490895.1 Thaumatotibia leucotreta
ATTTCGAGCGATTATCTCCGAAAATATTGACTTTAGAAAAAAACTTTCTTGAAAGTTCCTTTTTCTTTTTAAGAGACCTATTCAATGATACCCCACACTATACGATTACAGCAAATAAAAAAAATCACCCCACATCACCAATTGGGGAGGTACCCGAAAAAAATTTTTTTTTTTACTTTTTATTGTATCACTTTGTTGGCTAAATTAATATGTATACCTGTACCAATTTCAGATTTATAATATTAACGGCCACTGAGCTAAGTATGCTGCGGAAAGACGGACATAGCGAAACTATAAGTATGGGTTCCGTTGTTGCCATTTTTGCTACGAAACCCTAATAAATTTTGGTAAATTACAGCAATTTATTTGAATTGCATTTTCCTCGAGTTATACTTTAAGTATTAATATCGATATATTGACATGCCAACATTATGGTACAGAGACAATCTAGATATCGCAATGTCACATCAATGTCACATGTTTTTAAAGTTATCCGACCGTAACAGCATTTATTGACGAAAATCTTTACAGAAATGATATTTTTCAGTGCTTTTTTGAGTGATTATAATACTTTGCGAGTTTAATTAAGTATGCAACAACATTTGACGTGATGATTAATGTGTAATTGCAGAGAAAAGTGTGATAATGTTTTCAAAAAGTGTTTGTTTACATGATAAGACAAGTAAGGATGAATGCACCTTATATTAAAATATTATCGAACCGGGTTACTCACATATTTAAGTCGATGATTGCTTCATGTTTCGACCCATTAAGAGGGTCCTCGTCCGGAGCACCCTCGGCCAAAGCCCGACGCGTACTATCGAGCAATCATCGACTTAAATACGTGAGTAACCCGGTTCGATCATATTTTAATATGTTTGAGTCTCACGTTAGTTATAATCCCATAGAAGTACTCACCAAAACATGTAATAAATGATGAAACTGTCAAAAGTCCCGGCCACGACGGCAAACAGTATGAACACTAAAACCCTGGGCATGCGCAGGATATCGCGCAAAGCCTTTCCAGAGTCGTCGGGGCTCGATAGACGGGGTAGCTAAAAAACAAATATGTTTGAGTCTTCAACTCATCAATAATACCGTTATTATTTATATCTAATGTAAATTGTAATTATTAAGCTGACCGAAATCAAATTGTAATACATATTTTAAAATTGACATTGTATACAAAGACAATATAATTTAAGTGACGTTTAAAATGTATACAATTTTAGCAATAAACGTATCTATCTATCTATCTTAGTTATTTAGGTACGTTTATGGCAGTGCGAAGATAGCGATTTCAAATCCCTGTACAAATCTGATGTCTTATACTCGTCGCCAAAATTAATCGCTTCGTATTAGCAGTGTGAAGATAGCGATTTCAAATCCCTATACAACTCTGATGTGTTAGACTCGTCGCCAAAATTAATCGTTTTGTAGTTCCCCCATTCGTCGCTAGATGGCGTTATAATCACATGAAGTACTCTACAGACCTATACAGGGTCTACTGCCGTCGCCGCCAAGGCTATAATGAAAGCTGGGATAAAGTCCTTATAGGCCCCGGAAGTGCCTATAAGGTATCTTAAGCCACCTTCTAGTAACGCAGTATGGTAGTCTACGGTATCTCGGATGCTATGACCTTGTAATGTTAAAATAATGAGTAGTAAACTTTCGAGTACGTAAATGTCTAAGTAGTGTGTGAGTGTATATGTGTAGGTAATGCTACATATAGCTGTGCGAAGACAGCATTTCCAAATCCCTATATAACTCTGATTCCTTATACTCGTCGCCAAAATTTATAATATGTAGAAAACTTACGTAAACATCTATGTAGTGTGATCTACAATTTTTATAGGAAAGTCTATGGCAATACGAAGAGAGCGTTTTCAATTCTCTAGGCTGCTCTGATGTCTTATACTCGTCGCCAAAATTAATCACCTAGTAGATTCTCCATCCGTCGCTAGATGGCGTTATAATCAAGAATACTCACATGAAGCGCTCTACAGCTGTACATGTCTATTGCCGACGCCGCCAAGGCAATAATGAAAGCTGGGGTGAAGTCCTTATAGGCCCTCGAAGTGAGGTCTCTAAAGGCACCTTCTAGTAACGCAGTATGGTAGTCTACGGTACCTCGGATGCTATGACCGTGTAATAAATGTAAAAATAATGCGTAGTAAACTTACGAGTACGTAAATGTCTAAGTAGTGTGATCTACAATGTATATGTATAGGTAATGCTACATATAGCAGTGCGAAGACAGTGTTTCCAAATCCCTATAATAACTCTGATTCCTTATGCTTGTCGCCAAAATGTATAATGCGTAGAAAACTTACGTACACATCCATGTAGTGTGATCTACAATTTATAGGTAAGTCTATGGCAATGCGCAAAGAGCGTTTTCAACTCCCTAGATATATCTTATACTCGTCGCCAAAATTAATATTTTCGTAGTTCCTCCATTCGTCGCTAGATGGCACTACAATCAAGAATACTCACATGAAGCGCTCTACAGCTGTATAAGTCCACCGCCGTCGCCGCCAAGGCAATAATGAAGGCTGGCGTGAAGTCTTTATAAGCTCCCGATGTAAGGTCTATTAAAGCTCCCCCTAGCAACGCTGTGAGGCCATATCCCACGGTTCCCCAGGCACGTTGGGCTCCGTATTTTGAGGCACGCTCTTGCCCTGTTGGTGGAGAAGATCGTTAGTTATGGGTAACAATGTTTAAGATTTTATTTATAATTGAATTTACCATATATTTTTCGTTCTGAACTTTTTTCTAGTACCTATGTTGTTAATATGTAATTACAAACTAATATGTTAATCTATATATATAAAAGAAGAAGCTCCCTGACAAAGATGCACGCACAGCCTAAACCCCTGATCCTAGAGACTCCAAATTTGGCACGTAGGTTCCTTTTATGGTGTAGACGAGCACTAAGAAAGGATTTTTCAAAATTCACCTTCTAAGGGGTTGAAATGGGGGTCCAAAGTTTGTATGGTGAAATAAGATTAGTTGAACTATTTTATCCGAAATTTCGCAAGAGTATTCTTTAAAGTAATTGAGTAAAGGTATGTTTAAGGTTTTTTGAAAATTCAACCCCTGTTAAAGGTAAAAAGGGTGACGAAGTGAAAATATCAAGTTGGGTATCGTTTTTATGGTTTATCGGGACGTAGACCACAAAAACAAAAACGATTTTAAAATTTAACGCGGCAGACGTGAAATACTATGTACACGGTTATGGTGTGATGGGGTAAAATTCGAAAAAAAAACAATACAGTTTTATTATTTATGTTCATTTCTGGTTCTAAGGATTCCAAATTTAGCGCGTAGGTTTCTTAGAGGGTGTAGGGGTGCTCTAAAAAAGGTTATGTCGAAATCCACTCCCTAGAGGGTGCAATGGGGGTCCAAAGTTTGTATGGCGATACAAGATTAGTTGGACTATTTTTCCGAAACTTCGTAGGAGTATTCTTCAAACTAATAGAGTAAGGACATGTTGCAGGTTTTTTGAAAATTTAACTCCTGAAAAAGGTAAAAAGGGTGATAAAGTAAAAATCAAGTTGGGCATCGTTTCTATGGTTTATCGCGACGTAGATCACGAAAACAATAAGGATTTTAAAATTAAACGCGGCAAACGTGAAATACTTTGTACACGGTTATGGTGTGATGGGGCAAATTCGAAAAATATCAGTATAATTTTATGTTTATTTCTGGTTCTAGAGATTCCAAATATAGCGCGTAGGTTTCTACATAAATTTCGTCATTTTTGATCCAATTGTGTAAATCGATGTATCGGGATATTCGGGATCCCAGAGGTTCTTAATGCCATTGTAACGACCCGCCCCTCTTAATAACCCCTCTTATAAAAATACTACTAACCTACTTAATAGACTCTCCTGCTTTTTAAAGTTTTGGCCATGATGAAGTGTGATCGTCTAGAGATTGATGGAGGACCCTAACATTGTTTCATAGTAACCTAGAGTCTTTGACAATAACAGAATATGTGGAGCTTGTGGAGATAAATAATAATGCCTAAACTAAAGAATAAAGAAGTGTATTCGCAAAGATTAAAACAAGATTATTAATAATTGTTCAAACAGTCACATTAAGATAAACATTTCTAATGTAAAGAAGTAGGTGTTTGGATGGCATAGCAAAACATAATTAATCTAATAGGAAAACAATTAGTAACTTAAAGTATAAATTTACAATGTAATTCATTAATATTATAGGAGCTCCACCTGCGAAGAGAGATAAGCAATCATGAGAAATTAAAATATAAATGTTTAGTATATAAGGTTAAAAAAAAACAATAAAAAATAATTATTGTTTTTTTTTCCTAATCCACTACCAGCTATTTCTTGTCGCGGCTAACTTGTGATAGTCCATTCCTTTGCTTTTCTACCAGAGTTTCAAAAGAATATAAACATATTTTTACAACAATTGTACTCTTAAGTACTGAATTAATATAACAAAATAGAACAATGGAAGATTTTCCATATCCCTAGTCTATGTTCATATGAATTCTTAAAAGAACTCACATCTATATGTACATCTGATAGTGTTACTTCATCATGTACGAACTATCATCAAGCAGGATGTGGTCTGCGACCCTAGGCTAACCTAACAGACGCTACCAGCATTTCGGAAAGCCTATTCCAAGCGAGAAGAAATGCCAAGAAACTCGCTTGTACTGAGATTTCAGCTCAACTACCTTCAACAGTCATTATATATATAGAGTAGAAGGAGTACTGTAACGGCCTTAGCCTATCCATTACTACCAATGTCATTTAGAATTCCAGATTTTAAAACCCATAATGCATAAGAAAGTATCACATTCAAAGTATAGTGTACTATCTTCTGATCTTATGTTACATTCGATCAGTGCTAGATCCAATCGGTTTTCCAAATAATTCACCAGATCCTGTAATGGATTACAGATTATTTATATTTTAGCATTTATTGTATTCAGTAAGTTGAACTCAAATTAGATTTAAAAAGTTGATATGCTAATTTTAAAGCATAGGTAATCCATAATAATGGATTCCTTAAGATTTGTATATTTAAATACAAAGAGCCCTCACTTAGGGTAAACTTTAGATAAGTATGTAAGTATACATAGATATTTGGGGTCTAGATTACTAATAAGTAACCTAGGTTTTATTGTATAATATGAAAGCAAAGACTAAATTACTTCATAGCCTCTTTTGTGCTGTAAATAGTAATTTATTTTATACTATATCAATATGTCTGAAGGTTTAGATTTGGATACAAATATATATTATAAATGCAGTAGTCTTGAGTATATTAAATACTTGATTATTATACTGTGCCTATGTATGAATAGTATTAATAAAGATGGAAAAGATATTAATGGTATTTCAAATACATATTACAATGGTTTTCATGTGTTCAATCTAGATTACTAGATTAGGTAATTGGAGCTTTATTTCCAAAACAAAGCAGCTGCTCTGAAAATTATGCATGCACACAAAATAGGTAGGTAATTTACACAATGAAATCCCATAAAGATGATGGTATAAATTCTTCTAAATGGTAGGTTCAGATTACTGAGATCATATTTCCTTGATGGAAAGGCAGCATACTGCTCTGTGCACTATGCGTACTACAGACAGACATTTCTCACAGAATAATGATTGAAATTTCGTAGTACCAGGATATCTCTCATCATTAATCTCTATTTGTTGGTAGATCTCCGACCAATATACTATCAATAGGCAACCCTTTGACGGGCGGGAGATCGGAGTTGGGCCCGAAGGCCTATAGTCAAGATCTCGCTACGACAAACAAAATTAAACACTTACCAGTTACTTCGAGCTCACTGTTTAATGAAATTCTTTGTCATCTGACTTAACTTTAATACACTAAAACTTTCCTACAACTTTAACAAATAGGTACTAAGACAACACAGTTCCTCAAATCGCCTTGACTGCTTTGTTATCACCGTTCGGTATCCACAGTCAACGTTTTACATAGAGGGTTAGTAAATACATAAAAGTGACCTCGAATGCAAATGCGAATGCAAATACTCTAGGTGTTGTTAGTAACCCAAATATCTCCTAGATTATTCTTTCCCATTGTTTTATATTTATGCAACATAGGTACGTTAACCGGAAGAAACGGGCGAATTTAAATATGAAACTCTCTTTTTATTCCCAAGACTAGGTGTATTTTATGTAGGTAATTACTGTAAAGTTAACACTCGATAAGATAATCAAAATCTCACCAAATCGAAGGTATTTGCAACTTACTCCACATTTTAATCTACCACGTGACCACCTTCCAGAGCGACCGTACCTTCTCCATCTCAGCCAGAAAATCCCCCCTTTTGTAAAAAATGGCGTCTATTTATAGGGTTTTCGAACTGCCTAAAATGTATCACTAAAAATCCCGAACCAAGTAAAACGTTGCTACTATTTAATATCGACCTTATTTTCTACAGCTTTAAGTTTATTTTATCTTGACTCTAGGTTCGACATAGAATCCCTTACTTTCTATATGATCTTTCGCCATCTTTTTCTAGGATTTTGCACACGTTACTAGCATCGTCCTTTTTAGGTTTTAATAATTTCGTACTGATGTTTGATCAAGGGATTATATTTCGAAAATACTTTTTAGTTCGAATATTTATTTTAATTGTTAGTATTTTATAACACGAGTCCGACTAGACCCACTATCGCGTATTTTAATTGCCGGATTGAACGGAAATGAATTAATTCAATGAAGTACTTCGTTGACTATTTACGATCGTTTAATATCTTAATATTCGCCAATTGCGTTGGTTTACTATGGATACATATATAAAAATTATAAATATAATTATGGAATATATGTAGCAGTTCAAACGGACTGTTACAACATCCACCACACTTAAATCGGTTAAGGCAAACGCGAGATAGTCAAAGTCAAATAATTCTTTATTCAAATTGGAATAGCAACAAACTCTTTTGAATCGTCCAGGTATTAAAACTACTTCCGGTTCGAACCCTACACCGCTGACCCAAGAAGAACCGGTAAGAAACTTGGCGGGAATTATTTTTTCAAACAATCATGGTAGGTACATCTTACAACATGCATTAAAAAAAAACATAAAAATGATTTTAAATAAATTGAAATATAATAAAAATAACAAGAGATAATCGCAGGAAAACATTAACACGCAGTGAATAGATATTAGTACGCGGGCGAAGCCGCGGGTAACTGCTAGTATTAATATATGAGGCTCTGTTAATATGTGATATTTAAATATCAAACTTAAATAAAGTGTGAAAACAATCATATCGGTTAAGACATTTGTTTATATGATTAATAAAACTCTTTTTAATAATAAAGGTATAGACTTTATCGAGTTTTAAGTAACCAACTATTAGTATACCAAGGTATAGTCGAGCAAACTAACTAGTTATTTAAAAAAACACGATAAATTTATATTGTCTATGAGACGCTAACCATGAGCGCAATATTGTTTAAACTTTACTTCCTCGTAGTTTCTATTGACAATTTGGCTTGTCTATTGTTTGCTATATAATAAAATAAAAACAGTAAAAACTTAAGTTCAAACTCACCTAATACATCAAAGCATACAGCATCTCCAATACAGTTGGCAACATTGAACGCCACAGTACCAACACACATCAAAACCACGAACGCCCAAAACGTAGCAGTCATATATAAATTATCTGTGGCGGCCACAGATGTCGAATTATCCAAAGTCACATTATAATCAGTCTCATTTAATTCTTTGTCCAAACATATTAAATTACAACCAATCTTCGGCAGGCATATCACCTCTCCGTCTCTCTCATCGTTAAACTCCATACCAAAGAGCGAGCAAGTCACATTTCCAACATCATTATCAATGTAAACAGTGTTGACATACGTCGAGTTTGACAGATAAACGTCAAAAGAGTTGTTAGAACACGTCCAGTGGCAACTGAATTTTTGCAACAGTAGCTCGTCTATGGTGTCGTTGTTTATTTTTTTTAAATAGACGGTGTCGTTGAGTGTGTACACGTTTTCTGCTATCTGTGGCGGGGGGTCTGGCATAGGGAGGAACCAGAGGCTACAGTACGAGCCAGTCATCGTCGCGATTAGAAGCATGAAGACTAGTTTTCTGTGAGTCTGTAACAAAAAAAAATCGATTATTAAATAGTCAATGCCGCCAGCATCTTCGGTACAATACCACAAGGGCCAATCTTAGAAATAGTCTTACCCGCCTTTTCACTCACAATTTGACTTGATAGACTATAGTTGTATTTAATTTGGTGATTAGGGTTGCAAAATCGAAAAGCCAATTGTGCCTTCATAAATTCATAAGCCATAACACTGCGCATATATCCACGCAACATTTTTGACAAATTCAAATATGTAGAATGTAGCAAGTCAAAACTCTGATGGGCCAGTCACAATTATTTTGAAATAGGAGATTAACTTGATATAGGTAAATACACATATTCATAGGGGTCATGTATTGAAGAGGCGTGCCAACCGTTCAGGACCGTCGACTAAGGTATTGAAGTGTCACTCACCATTCTTTGATACAAGATTGTGGATGGGCAGCGTCATCATAGTGGACACACTACTGCGATCGGCAACCCGCTTGTCCAGCGTAGCGATTATAGGCATTTACCTCCTAATGCGTCTATTCGCATAGGTAATAGGAGAGGCCTACGTCCAGCAGTATACTGAGAGCGGCTGATGATATATGTGTGTATGATGTACGACTCACAGGCCAGAAGTCGACGACGTAGCCGAAGATCGGCTTCGCAGCTGCCCAGAGCAGCGGCAGCACTGACGTCACCACCATGGCGGCGGGAGACGCCCAGCTGCCGCGAACATTGCTGTGAAGTGACTCACAGGCCAGAAGTCGACGACATAGCCGAAGAGTGGCTTCGCGGCTGCCCAGAGCAGCGGCAGCACTGACGTCACGAGTCCCATGGCGGCGGGAGAGACCCCAAGCTGCCGCCCGAACACGTTCATTTGTGGTAGGAGGGGGCCGAGTGCTGGGGATAAAATAAATATTTATATAAATATCATCAGACTTTAAATACATATCCTGACCCATTTTTAAAGTTTGTCTTATATTATTAATCAATATCTGATTAACGGAAAAAAATATAAATATATTTTTTCACGACCTAGAAAACCGCAAAAATATAACTTAAAATTTAAACTTTCGTTACCGCGCGAAAACGATACTAGCCAGGTTAATGCTTAGATTATCTGTGGTGTGACGTCACTCAAACCGAAAACAAACATTTGATATGTCACTTATGTTATGTCAATGTCACAGCAAAGCTACATGCCTACATGTCCATGGCGAATTTCACTCGTATAAGATTCGACATGAAGTTAGGGTCTCACTAAACCAATCGACGCGGAGTCGGCTTTCGCCGAGTGTTTTACACCACACTATTCGCATTTAGCCGATCGACCGTCTCCGCGGTTGAACACCTGCGTTCAACCGCGGACGGCGGCGTACGGCCGTGGAAACGCTCGATCGGCTGCGATTTGCTACCGTAACAGTTGTAATCGGCTCTCCCGTGCTCCGTCCTGCCGTCGAGACGTCAGACAGCACGCGTACAGCCGCTGAGTCCGACGAACAGATAGATAGGACAGCGGGTGATCGGCAATCGTAAATCTCATTTTTGGAGACTAGTTGTTAGTAACTAGTTTGAAATTGAACAGACGTGTATGATTACGACAGTATTACTTCGTGTTGTCAGATCTATTGCAGATTTTAATGTGGGTAATAATTCAAATAAATAAATACAAACGCATCAGTAGCTACTTCGGCCGTCATCGGCTCTTTTCGGCCGTCGTCAGCTACGTTCGGCCGTCGAAGACGCTGAACGGCTTCCGCCAGCTCTGACCGGTCCTTATCGTAGGTACTCGGCCGTGATCGGAGCCGTTCAACTCTTTCCGGCAGCGTACGGCGGTATTAGGAGATTTAGGAATGCGAACGTGTGCGTTAGGCTGCAAACGGGGTCGTACGAATGCGAACAGCTTTACGGCAAAACGCCGTTTTCCCCGTCGAAACACGTCGTTTCGCGTGGGCCGAGCCGATTTACGATGTCCTCGCTCTTATTGCGTTGCCATAAAGCTTTTTCCGTACGCGATTAGCCGAAACGGCGCGGACTAGTTTGGTGAGACCCTAAGTTTAAGATCCTATGACGTCACATCATGGCCGATACCGTTTTCAGAGTACGAAATAAAAAAAAACAATTTTTTCAATAAAATGTACCCATCAAACACTTTTAATACACCGTAATCGAAAAATAGTGATCTTTTCAATAAATACTACAGAAAATAATAATTTTTTGCACTAAATTTGACATGAGTCAAGTAGCCAATTGAGGTAAAGCCACGGTGATCTTGATTAAGGCTGGTGTTGTGGAATGTGGATACTAAGAGAATCCCACAATGTCGTAACATGTGCTTACCATAGAAAAAATCAACTGCGAAACGATAGACTCTGGTTGTCACGGGATTCGAACCCGCCTCCTCTGGATTACCGGTCCAACGTGCTCCCAAATACACCAGACGACCTTCCGTCAATCACGGCGAATTCAGTCCATGGTATTATGAAACTTTTTTTTTTATGTTGGCATGACAAAGTGGCTCCACTCCACCTGATCGTAAGTGAAAAGTAGAGCCCAAATCGCGGCGGCAACGAACAGGAGACAATCAGTAACCTGTTAGTTGCCACCGCCTTGCTGGCCCGCTAGATGCTTCTTCACGCTTCGTTTAAAGGGTCCCAACTTATAGGTATGCGGAAACACATGTGCCGGTTAAGAATTCCACTTCCACTGATCACCAACGACATCTGTACTTAATGTTAAGGTACCATAACCTTAAGCCACTCAAAGACGTGTGCCTACTACAGTCATTCGCAAACTCCTCAACTGTCCGTTGCGTTGAATTTGTAATAGAGGGCGCTGTAATACTGTAATTAATTCATGATGTTTTCTATACTAAGACAGACAGGGTGGACTTATTCTGAATGATGCTGAGCAAAATCCAGCACATTTCCCAAAATGTCCCAGGAAGTTTGTATGGACTGTTCCTTTTTTGTTACCAGATTCCTAATCCTATACGTTTTTGGTTACGGATTTGCTTATGTAATAATAAACGGCTGTTACTCGCTTAGCCATATCCTAAGACGCGAAGACACCTCCGTGAAAAAGGCCCTGAACATCCCTGACCAACCACGACGTAGAGGAAGACCACCCGCCACTTGGTGGGCAAATATTGAAAAAGAGATCCGCAACGAGAATCTGTGTAAGCAGACAACCCAGTCATGCCATGCCGTGTGGTGACGGCAGTAAGAATACATTTGTCACCACCCCAACTCCTCCTGCGGGTGTCGTAAGAGTCGACTAAGGGATTGAAGGAAGTGTCACTGACCACTGTTTGATAAAAGATTGATGATGGGCAGCAGCGTCATCATGGTTCACACAACTGCGATCGCCAATCCGCTTGCCCAGCGTGCCGATTATGGGCATTTACCTCCTAATGCGTTTATACGCATAGTCAATAGGAGAGGCATACGTCCAGCAGTGGACTATCATAGGCTGATGATGATGATGATTTGTTTATATTCCTGATTTTTCAAACTCAAAGATCTTGAACAGGAAATACTGCCATGACATGCCATGACGTGACGAAAAATACTTGTAGGTATTCTTCGTCACGTCATGTGTAGGTTTTTAAAGGTATTCTTTATTTCCGTTAAAAGTGGTAACCCTATATAAACAGTTGAACTGAAATGCCACAATTCACGGGCAAGGTCCCCCAATGCGATATCCTGCCAAGTGCCAATTGTCATCAATCACTTTCTAGCACACGGGAACGTCATGACATTGACATTAACAGTTTAGTAATAAGTTAATAACCTATCTTCCTAAGGCCCAAGGCGAAATTTGGCTCCTAGTCATTGCAAGCAAACCACGGTCCTACCAGTAGTAGGTAGGTACTGTTGTTTTATACTCGTCCAGGCCCAAACATTAAGATCACATTTTTAGAGTTCCGTAGCCAAAATGGCAAAAACGGAACCCTTATAGATTCGTCATGTCCGTCTGTCCGTCTGTCACAGCCGATTTACTCGGAAACTATAAATGCTACAGTAACGAAGAGTTCGGGTGTAAAAGAGTAGTTCGGGTGGTGACAAATGTATTCTTACTGCCGTCACCACACGGCCAATAAACAAATGTAGTAATAAAAAAAAAACTATTTAAACAGATTATATCGCTGAATTAAAATTTCGTGATAGCTATAAATTTCATTTACCGACCCATTTCCATAATTGTTTTTAACCGACTTTAAAACAAGGCAACCTGGTTAACTGGCTTGATAACATCAAAAACTGGACCAACATCAAAGACGTGGTCACGCTTACAAGGCGGGCCAAGAACAGAAGATTTTGCAATGGTGGCCACCGACGCCCGATAGGGCATGGCAACAGAAGAAGAAGAAAACAAGTCAAGATAGTATTGGCACCAAGGTCTGATCAAGGGATCTTGAAGAAACCGGTTGAAATCGATTTTTCGAATTGATTACCACTGCATAGAGTCGAAAAGTTGAGTTGAGGTTCGTTGGGTCGACGACATTCGCAAAATTGCGGAACACTTCTGGGGTTAGATTGGCTAAGGTCAGGACCGGGATGGCTGGTAACTAAGAGAGGCCTATGCTCAGGAGTGGGCGATAAATGGCTGAAATGATGATGATTATGATGATGAGTGGTAGACCACACAGCACAAGTATTAATTGAGCACCATGGCACTGGGTCAGGCGTGGATCCAGAACTTCGTTCAAGGGGGGGGGGGGGGCACTATGATATGACAGAATTTTATACTTAAACCAGCACCCAGGCATAGCCCTGCCCTTCAAAACCTCCTTTTTTTTTAAGTCGGTTAAAAATGTGGTAAACCACATTTTTGGTTGACTGTACCTACCTACATGTTTTATCTCGACTATTAGGTCTATAGTTAAGTTTTATAGTTCAAATAGTAGTAAAAACTAATTGCTTGCGCCATTTATTCATAGTTACATTGTGATACACATTAGATTAGATGGAGATAAAGAAAGACATCAAAATGTGCTTGAAATAGTATACCGATCTTTAAATACCTACACACACACACACACACATACACACACACACACATACACACACTGCATGCTTCCCTTAATATTTCTTTTTTGTTTGTTTTAATTGATCACATAATCATAAAAATACTTAAACGAACCATAGACTTACGAGTATACATATTCAGATAAAAGTGTAACATGAACATTAGATTTTACCGACTCTCTGGTTTCGGATACACAGGCTCGGCCTAGTTCGGTTCGGGAACCGCTGTTAATATTTATTATGTAATGTGGTGTGGCTTCCAGTTTTTATTAAAATCTAAGACGTGATCCAAATGTACAACATTTTTGAGAATTGCACTTGACAGGCTGATGATGACGTGGTACATAACCGCTAGTATCCTCGCAGTTAAAATGTGCATTCATGTACAGAATGTACCACCATCACCTAACCTAATAAATTACTGATAAATGATAAGTGATAAGTATTAATAACCTGAATATTAATTATTTGTTGTCAAGGCTTTATCTCCAAATAATGTAATATGTAATGTTTTAAGATTATATTTAGATCGATTGATAAATGCTATTTTTAAAACTGATTATTGTGATCTGATCGATACGTGTTAGGTATCTACTTCATTACTAAATTTGATATATTTTTCTTTTGACTGATCTGCAGCTCAGTAGGTAGTGCCTACGAAGCTGGAGGTTCCGGGTTCGAATCCTGATGGGAGCATTATTTGTGTATTTACTATCACAAATATATGCTCATTGGACATGGTTATTTAAGGTAACCGTTATAATGGCGGGACCAGATCCTGATTTCGATCGATTCATATTGCATTATTTAGTACAGAATTTGTACTATTTGGTACCTGTTGTAAAAAAAATTGTACCTCTTCTATTTCAAAGTTATATTCAATCAGTTTGATAATGGCGGAACCAGATCCTGAATTCGATCGATTCATATTGTAATGTATATTTATATTATACATCATCAGCCTATATTAGTCCACTGGAGAACGGCCTCTCCTTAGCCTATGCGTATGAACGCATTAGGAGGTAAATGACATAATCGCCACGCTGGGCAAACAGGTTGGCGATCGCAGTAGTGTTTCAACTATGATTCGAGTTGCTGCTGCCCATCATCAATCTTCGATAAAAATGTGTCACTTGTCAGTAACACTTTTACGACACCCACGGGAAGAGTTGGGATGGTGGACAAATGTATTCTTATTTCCGTCACCACACGGCGCATAAATACAAGATACAAGGTATTTATCAATAAAAGCCAATGTTTTACAAGTCAATTACAGGTCAGTAGGTTACGTAATTATAAAAGGTAATTTTTATGAGGCAATGTTATACATTTAATAACACACACACATATTCATACATATGCTAACATTGAATTAAATATTTATATTACATTACGCATTTGCTATAAGTTAAATAGGTAGTCATAATACATATAGATGCATATAAATTTTATATATGGTCGCTTGATTGATTTACCGTGGGAGCCGATTAGTGTAAGATTGTCTTCAGGGTTCGAATCTTAATGTTTAAAATTCAATATTAGTGTTTTCTGTATCTATCTCTACGTAGCTCTAGTTACAACACGTGAGGAACACGTGTGTAACGCTTAATGAAAATGCACTATAAATGAACAAATCAAGTCATAAAGACAGATCACGCTACGAGTGTCTATGTAGATACGACTTTTAACAAAACAGCTTCGCAATTCACAGTTCAAACACTATATTTACTAATAAACGTCGCTATTCTACTACGATTACTCGCTATCAAGCCATATAATTATGTGTTATCTATATTAACTGCTTTAATATCTTAACAATAAGGTTTTAAATAGCCAACTATAACGACTATTTAAATTTAAAGAGATTAAGGCGTCTGGAAGGATGTCTTACGATAATGATAAGGAAGAAAGAGTTACCTTGTATACTTACATGTTATACATAAGATTGTTCTATAGAACATAACGTCAGACGCTGTTCGTGTGACCTAAATCTACTTAAATTAATTTTCCCCTCACTAGCTCGTAAAGCGCTCTTTTACCCTTTAATACGAGCGGGTAAAAACGCATCTTATTCACGTGTGAGGTCAATTTGACCTTGCTGTAATTCCTATGGCCCACTACTGTCTAGTATAAGTGGATCTGTATGACCGTAGTAAACATGCCCAATTGAAGCTCACGTGTTTAATTGGACATTTATTTAAGTACCAGGAGTAACTCTACTCTACGATACGTTTCGACATTGAGTTTTATATGTTTTTTTTAAGTTAAATTACATTTGGATGAGATTTGTAATCATATTGCCTCGCGATAGTGAGGGGAAAAAAGTTGTATTACACTTGGCGGCAAAGTTTGACCAACTCTCGTGTCTAGACACCTTCGCAATGCTCAAGATTCCAGTTTTTGAACCACTCGCTACGCTCGTTGCTCAATTTTGGGATCTCATGTGTCAATATTGGCACGACAGTTAAACAACAACTTTGCCCCCTTGTATAATAAATAACTATTACATGGTAAATGTCCTGTTTTAAGTCATACTAGTTAACCGTACAATAAAGGGTAAAATTAAGGGGTACCTATACAAAAATGACCGAAAATATGTCTTTATTAGTGCAGTTAATAAATTTTATTTCCATTGTGATCTCAATGTTAGATTTTAATTAAGTTTACGCACTGACGCGCTCCTACGAAATGGTTTTCACGGAAGACCAGCGTCAAGGTACCTAACAAGTATCTTGACACAAAGCTGAGTGAAGACCTTTTCAGTGACGCTTTAAAAAATAATTATATGTTATAGTTTGTACCTATGTTTATATTTTAAGCGCCCTGAATATAGTTATTTATTATACAAGGGGGCAAAGTTGTTGTTTAACTGTCGTGCCAATATTGAGACCTGAGCTAGCGAAAGATTCCAAAATTGAGCCACGAGCGTAGCGAGTGGTTCAAAAACTGGAATCTTGAGCATTGCGAAGGTCTCAAGGCACGAGAGTTGAACAAACTTTGCCGCCAAGTGTAATACAACTTTTTTCCCCTCACTATCGCGAGGAAATATGATTACAAATCTCATCCAAATGTAAATTAACTTAAAGAAACTATTGAAAACTCAATGTCGAAACGTATCGTAGAATAGAGTTACTTATGGAATTTAAATATTGCCAATGGCTTACAAAGTCACAAGAGAAACGACCAATTTAACATGTGAGCTCCGATTGCGCATGTTTACTACGGTCATACAGATCCACTTATACTAGGCAGTAGGGGGCTATAGGAATTAGAGAAATGTCAAATTACTTTATTCACAAGTGTGTAAAAAGCGTTTTTACCCGCTCGTATTAAAGGATAAACGAGCGCTTTACGAGCTAGTGAGGGGAAAAATTCTTTTTCTTTCTTTCTTTCTAATTCTGTGTAGATAATAAGAACGTCGTACGTAACATGTAAGAAGATTCGATCGATATATACTTTTGGACTTGATTGTACAATTTTAATTCATATGGAATTGAAAAAATCCTTTCTTATTGTCGCATTTTGATGGAGGTAGATCTATCTTTCCTGCACTGGCACCACCACTCCACTAATACTGTAAAGTGTTCGAAACGTCAGGATGTACCTATTTAAATTAATTAATTTACGCGTAATTTATCGTGGCAATCTTTGGTGGAGGCCTATGTTCAGCACTGACATGATGATGATGATGACGCGATATAATCCGGTACAATAATTTTAATAAATTGAATTTTTCAGTTGACTAAAAATGAGACATAAGGTGAGCTAAATATTCTAGACACCCCTTACCGCATAAATAAAAATTTATTGTTGAAATTTGAACTCTTATCAATAGAGTTCAATTTTATAGCGGCCATATAATGGCTTCGTATGCAGTAAAGGGTTAAAAGGAAGGCTTATGATATAATGACAGTCATTACTCATTAGCTAAAGTGACAATTTGCCACTAATTACATTGATCCGACTCCATTGAATGTTAAATCCTAATTGCACCAAGATAAGAAAATAATCTGAGATAAAACATGATTAGGCTTAGGACTTTTCATAGCATATCGTGGTTCTAAAATCCTTGGAGCCGCAATGTGTAAAATTTTCGAAGTCAAAGTCAAAGTATATTGTAATATTAAATATAATGATTTATATCTACTGTCACATCGTTACGGAGTTAATTTTAATCGAACGTAATTAATTTAAAAAATTTAACTTGATTTCATAAAAATTGCATACGAAATTAGTTATATCAGAAACCATAAAAAAAAACTAGACAATTTCAAGACAAACTCGAAAAAGTCTTAGATCGGAAATAGCGTTGAAAATGGCGAAAGTGTCATGTTGTTTTTCTCGAAAGTTAACGTCGTTAATGTCGTGTTCTCGGGCTATCGTGGTATTTCTTTAGTATGGTACCAACATTATGACCAAAATTTCTAATGTCATCGAAATCAGGGTTCTGCTTAGCTATGAAAATAACACGAAAGAACAAAAATTCGATTGAACCTTTCGCATCTTTCAGTGTTTTACGTGTAAAATACTTTTTTTTGCATTATTTCATTGAATTACGATACTCCAAATGTATTGGCTCTCGTACAAACACGTGACTTTTCATTTTGCTTAGACTAAATCTCAATATCACTTGACTAAAGAGTTTATATTATAAATTATGATAAAATACTTATAAATTGGAATAATTAATCTGTGCTCTGTGTGATGTCAACGTGAAGTGAAATCTATTTACTTCAAAGGTAACGTCAGTTTTGTTTCTTGTTCGGAAGTTACATGTAATTTATACGAAAGATTCGTAACTTTCGAGAAAAACAACATGATGCTTTCGCCATTTTCATCGCTATTTCCGATTTAAGACTTTTTCTAGTTTGTTTTGAACACTAATTGTCTAGTTTTTTTATGGTTTCTGATATAAAAATTCAAGTATTTTTTTTAAAACTCATCACGTTCGATTAAAATTAATTCAGTAACGACGTGACAGTAGGTATAAATCATTAAATTTAATATTACAATATACTTTGACTTTGACTTCGAAAATTTTACACATAGCGGCTCCAAGGATTTTAGAACCACGATATGCTATGAAAAGTCCTAAGCCTAAACATGATATCAGTAATTCTTTATACCGTGTGCATCGTTAAATAATGAGATAATTACTTTTTATATTGAATTATTTATCCTCAAAATAAATATTAAATATATAAATACATGCCGTGTGGCGACGGCAGTAAGAATACATTTGTCACCACCCCAACTCTTCCCTTGGGTATTGTACGAGTCTGCTAAGGGATTGAAGTGTCACTGACGATTTATCGAAGAATGATGATGGGCAGCAGCATCATCATAATGGACACATTACTGCGATTGCCATGCAAAGCGTGGAGATTATGGGCGTTTACCTCCTAATGCGTCCATACGCATAGGTAAAGAAGAGGCCTACATCCAGTAGTGGACTGATATATAATATAAGCGGATGATGTGAAATAATAGTACATTACTATAGAGGCCGGGACGAAAGGGGTTGTCGGCCGAAGACGGCGGAATATTTTGTTATGTACATATTAGTGGCAGAATGTCATGATGCCTGTGCCACAAATGTATGTGGAATGGAATAAAAAAAAAAGAGCACTTTGCCGGCCTAGGCCTTCAAGATATGTATTAAATTCCATTAACGACCTCTTGTCTTAGTTGCACCTGAAACGTCATACTTCGCAGCCTATTATAAAGAACATAACAATAATATTTCCTTGAATGTTTGAGAAAATTATTACACTCATTACACAAATCAACCTAGTCTCCAAGCAACAATATATATAATAGATGGATACATAAATACCTAGACAATCCCGACCAAGGAACAAAATTAAATATTTATTATAAACACAAAAATAAGTGTCCTCGGGATTTCAACCCAGAACCTCCAGCTTCGTAGACAGGGTCACTACCAACCAGTTTTCAAAAACATTAAATAATTTGACTTGTTAATGTTGCATTTAAACTTTTGTGAGATATACCTCATAATTATACGTAAGTATAATTAATCGATTAAACTCACGTGTATTACGACGCGCGACATGTTTCGGAGAACCTAGGTCTCCATTATCAAACACAGAGCCCGGGCTCACGCCTCATGACCTAGGCCCTCCGAAACATGTAGCGAGTGACTAAATACACGTGAGTTTAACCGTTTTTATTATATGTAAAGAATTTTTATTGGTTTAAAAAAGATCAACTAGTGCAATAAACCCATTACATTTGGCCTTGAAGACAACATTTGTGTTAATGAATTCAACAAAAATATACTCAATGTTGAATGAATACTCAATGATGAAAATTCTACCCATTGTTATAGAAGACTGTGAAAATAATCCGTGTTTGTATAGCTTGATTGACAACATGCTTCAATAGAACAATCTTGTGTTTCATTTAAGTACCTACTATATTTTAATAAACCTTAGTTCGTTTTGATACTTTTGATTCATGGAAACCTACCTGAATGTTAGAAAGTGATCTAACAAATTATAATTTGTCGCTATCAAATATATCGGAGTGGCAACAGTGCTCAAAAATATCTGAACATGCATTCTAAAGGTGCATTTAGACCAAACGAGCATTCGCTCATTCTATCCCCCACTCTGCAAAGTCAACGAATTTCGACGAATCACGTGTAACGAACGAATTTCGTAGAGTGGGGGATAGAATGAGCGAATGCTCGTTTGGTCTAAATGCACCTTAATACCATGATAGTAGAAGTCTGCTCAGAAGTTTTGTGAGCATCCTGGTCAGTGTCAAACTGTGTGGTAGAGGTGTGCGCCGGCATAGAAATCGCCGGCGGCGGCGCGCCGCAAAATTTTGCCGGCGTGGCGGCGCCACGCCGGCGTCAAGGTCAAGTTATTACCCTGTACGTTCATACATATAAGGATGAGAAGATCTTAAAAACTTAGATATTGTTTAGGACAAGTTTATTATTAAAAAAATAAACATGTAACAAAGTTATAGATTGTATTTTATGCGGAAATTGTCATAATTATTATCGTGTACGAAAAATATTTTATTAACTCGCACAGCGGCCCTACCGCGAGAAACGCGGTAGTAGGCCTG
Organism: Thaumatotibia leucotreta; assembly: GCA_025490895.1. Lineage (NCBI taxonomy): Eukaryota > Metazoa > Arthropoda > Insecta > Lepidoptera > Tortricidae > Thaumatotibia > Thaumatotibia leucotreta. The sequence goes on from JALPQI010022732.1 coordinate 20,252, forward strand.
GATCGAGTCATCTACAGATTCCCAATACTAAAGATTCCTGATACTACAGGTAAGAGATAATACTTTAAATATTGTCAATAGTATGCATTCCTGATTGTACATATTCCCAATAATACGAATTTTAAATGCTATAAATACCCAACACTACAGATTCCCAATACTATAGGTTCCCAATACTACGAATTATCCAATAGGTACTGCAGATTATATATGATGATTTCAAATACTACAGGTACCCTACCCAGCTTTACAACCTCTTTATAGTACCATCATCGCCCACACTGCTAGTCATACATCGGTGTATAAACACACGAATTTTTTTTTTAAATATATAATTATTTTGCTTTCTTTGACGTTATTATTACAAGCCTACAAAAACTGCAAGCCAAATTTTAAATGCGTTTAATATACTCATAAATAAATATTTCGTAACCTGTCCAAAAAGAAAAAAACATACCGACATGAGAAATACCTTTCTTAAAATGCTTATGAAAAAAAAAAATTGTTACAAATTGGTCTATTTTTGGAGGAGGAAACAGGGAACACAAAACCATGTTTTCGCCAATTTTACGTAGGTATTATGAGGCGAAGCTGCAGTTGTCTATTTCTAAGCCGTGCAAAGCGACAGCAAATTTTTTCAAATGCCAATTTTTTTAAAAGCTTCCACCTTGTTTCTCTAAAAATATCTTAATCTTATTCAAGAAGCACAAAAATCATCAATTGCAAACACTAAAATTAATAGAATCAGTTAATAGACAGTCATTAAACCTCATATGGTGGCCTAACGTAAATAATGAAAAAACATCCATCATCATCAGCAGCCTATCGCAGTCTACTGCTGGATATAGGCCTCCCCAATTTCACGCCACCGTTTTCGATCTTTGGCTGCTCGCATCCAGCTCCTGCCAGCCATCCTGTGCAAATCGTCGCTGCACCTTGCCTGAGGGCGTCCTACACTACGCTTGCCGAAACGCGATCTGCACTCAAGAACTCGTTTAGCCAGTCGGTTCTACGGATAATAAGGCCAGCCCACTGGCACTTCAGCTTGCTAACACGGTGGGCTAAGTCGATCACTTTGGTTCTCTGCCGGATAACCTCATTTCGATCCCGCAAAGAGACGCCGAGCATTGCCCTTTCCATAGCTCGTTAAGCGACCTTGAACTTGTGGACCAGCCGTACCGTCAGTGTCCACGTTTCGGCTCCGTACGTCATGACGGGTAGGAAGCACTGATTGAAGACTTTTGTCTTCAGACACTGTGGGATCGACGATGCGAAGAATATAATATAATGAAAAAACACACAGCTAGTAATACCTAGGATTATAAGCCTAAAAGCGGTTCAATAAGACCTACGTTACGACTTTCAAGCAAGTGTGTTGAAAAAAGCATTACAGTTGGGAATCAGTAGACGTCAAATCTAGAGAATATGGACTCTGTAGACATAGGAATCAATCAGTAATATTGAAAATCTGTAGACATGGGCAACCGTAATGTTGGAATATTAAATTATTGGGATTCTGTAGGTTTGTAAATCTGTAGTATTGGGAATGTGTCTGTCTGCAATCCAGAAATGCTGCGCATACAATCTTTTGGGTCAGAGGGAACCGCTTGTCGATATTCGCAAGCATATTGTTGTTTAATGTCAATATGATCAGCGTGGCGCGTAATTTAAATGATTTTATTCCGTAAAATTTTTGTCGCGGCGTGGGTTTTTGAAAACCTCGGCGGCGGCGGCGGCGTGGGTACCGCGGCGCGGCGCCGCCGCGCCGGCGTGGCGCACACCTCTACTGTGTGGTGACCATTCACAAGGTATGTGGTGACCTGGTGACGGCAGTAAGAATACATGCAGGGATTGAACTGACCATTGATAGATTGGTGAGGGACAGCAGGGTTATCATAGGGTACACATTTATACAATCGCCAATCTGCTTGCTCAGCGTTTTACTTCCTAATGTGTCTGTACGCATAGTTAATAGGAGTTTCAGCAGTTGTTGTTGTTGTTTTCTGGCCATTTTTTCCGCAACTCGACATCAAACGTGCATATTTTGTGTGGTCTCAACGCTGGCCCAGTACTTGTTGGGGACTTCACATACACCCTTGCATTTCTTATAGGTGTATGCAGGTTTCCTCACGATGTATTCCTTCACCGTAAAGCACTTGTGAATATCAAATGATATTTCAAATTATATTCACAAGTGCTAGTGATACATTCAGCGGTGGACTGAAATATGATGATGATGTGATATGTGACCATACACATTGGCGCAATGTAAGACAATCTAGGTTATGAGGAATAAAACTCACTCTATCACATAGATGTCACCTTTAGTTTGGCATAAATTGGGCTTTCAGAAGGGAAGCCTTAAAAGTAGCAAAGAACATATTAAACCTTAGAATTTGGGTATTTCTTATTTAGATTTGTGAGTCTTAATAATAAGTCCTATTAATTTAGAAGTGACAAAAATATACAAAATTAAAACTATAATATTATGAAACTACACTGTATAAAATATATACTGAAATAAATCTACATCTAAAATTAATTGTTTGGATACACATATAGACATTAATGTAGTTAATTATGTAAAGTTGACATGTTAAACATTAAGTATTGGTTAGCACATAAGGTTTAGCTGTTGACTGTATAAATAAATAAACAATAAACAAAGTAAAACTACTAAACAAATTTAATCTTAAATAAATACAAAATTATTAAACAAACTGGCTAATGATGCCTTGTTCTGTAGTAGTAATAAAGTGCTAAAAAGTATTACTTTCTTTTCAGTATCTATGAAAAGAAAGTAACACTTTTTAGCACTTT
>JALPQI010022733.1:0-17630 GCA_025490895.1 Thaumatotibia leucotreta
TCGATTTTTGAAAGATTTACATGAAATACACAAAAGTAACGTCACGTTTGTATACTACACTTATATTAAATAAAAGTTCTGTACAATAATGACTGCAGTCTATATTTTAGTAATAATTTATTCGTGTATGATGCCGTGCATAATGTCTAACAATTTATATTAAATACAGTCATCATCCCTATGTTGGCATTCCCAAAAGTGAAAAAATAAATACTACTAATTTAAGTTTTTAGATTCGTCAAAACATACACCGGGGTCAGATCTTTGTTTGTTTTACTTGTATTTTATACAAATAATATAATAGGAAAGTATGACAAATACTTAATAATCCGAAGTTTATGCCATTATTGTTTCTTTGTAGTCGCAATTATAGGTACACAAAATTCACAGTCATCTTCCACACAATCTCTAATATACTTTTAAGTAAAACGAACACAATACAAAGTACCACGTTTTATTACTGTTTTTATAAGATGTATTGTATTTTTTAAGACTTTATGTAAAAGATACTCAATTATTCAATCTGGTACATTTATGGATTTTAATATTATACTGAATTAAAAACGGTTGTAAATGCAACAATGTTTTTTGAAATTCAACATTCCGTATTGCGGCTCCTCTGTTTATAAAGAAATCTTAACCAAACATATTTACTTTATTTAAAACAGCATCATGTATAAATATGGCTCCCGTGATTGATGCATTCGAATATAGTTTTAATTCAAAAAGGTTGCAAATCCTAATACGGCAGTTTTAATGAATGAAAAAACAAATTTAAGAGGATATTTTTAAATTAAAGCTGCCACATTCCGTTTTGTGACTCCTTTTTATATAAAGAAACATAATACTTACGTATTTATTATATTCAAAATGGCCACATCTACAAATATGGCACTTTTGCTTACATATTTTTTAACGTAATCACTTATTTTTTCGTTTCATGGCACTTTTTCACAAAAATGTCGTGCGTTTTGGTCGACAGTCGAGTTGCAACTGACAAAATGGCAGTTTAGCACTGAAATTAGTCTCGAAAGAGCGATAGTGCAAAAAGGGCACCTGCATAATTTTGATACTTACTAACGTCAAATCGACAGGTGTCTTAGTGACACGTAAAATATTAGTGCTTATAATGTCGTTTTTGCAATAAAATCATTTTTCACGGTTTTTGTGTTGTGTCGCTTTTGTATTTAATGGACGATATATTACTTATTTTGACATGTGCCGTCAGTCATCTGAGATCTTATTCTTAAGGTTCTCTCACACTTGCCATTTCAATTATTATGTATGAAAGTGAAAAAAAAATACCTCTACCTATCTGAGGTGACAGCATTTATGATCATAGGCTGCTGCCTATATTATAATCTACGAACTATCGAGTTCGCCGAGAAAAACAAAATTTCAATATAAATGTATTTCATCTTTGACAAGCAAAAGTTTGTGTTTACTACTTATAAAACTAATAAAATGTTTAATAAATTCTGAGAATGATGTTTTTGCGGTATATTCGGAATTAGGAATGTAAATCATGGCCTTGTTATGTTTGATTCAGCTATTTGCCTTAAAAATATTTTCGGAGAAATTATGAAATGGAAATTCATGTTGACAGTTATAATATAATAAGTGGTGAGTAACTAAATGGTACTCACCATCATCAATAAAAAACCGAAAATTCATGTACTTAATTTATACGCATGGTTTTTTCTAAGCAGCCGGGTTCGATTCCCGAGCCGGGTACAGATTTTTTTCATATCTACATATAAATGCAAATTTTCTCGTTATTAAAATTGATAACATGGATCCTAAGAACATATCTTCCTATGTCTTACAGTTTCAGACTTTCCCATATTGAGAGATTTGAATGAGTCACCCTGTATATGAATTTAAACTTTCGTGACACATAATAACTATAAATATAATTAAACGGATTGCTGTTGCAATCCAGCGCGGGAATGCCGCCTGCGTGCTGGGCACCTTGCCCAGGGCCCAAATTTAAATTTATATTTTAGTCTTAATTATTTTTCTGTTTTTGTATATTATATCATCATCATCATCATCATCATCATATCAGCCGAAAGACGTTCACTGCTGAACATAGGCCTCCCCCAAAGATTGCCACAATGACCGGACCTGCGCCACCCGCATCCAGCGGACTCCTGCGACCTTCACCAGGTCATCAGTCCACCTTGTGGGGGGCCTACCCACGCTACGCCTTCCGGTACGTGGCCGTCACTCTAGAACCTTCCCGCCCCAACGGCCATCGGCTCTACGCGCAATGTGCCCCGCCCACTGCGACTTCAGTTTAGCGATTCGGAGAGCTATTTCGGTTACTTTGGTTCTGCGCGTAGTGACTAAATACATGTGAGTATAACAGTTTAATTATATTTATATTCACGTTTGTATTGTATACAATCAATTTTCCCGATTACAATTTTCTATGGGACACCCTCTCAATTTGTTATTTGATAAGTAAACTATATTTGTTTTTTTTTTTCAATTATTTTAAACAAAAATTAGGGGTCGCTACCGAAGTACAAGTTCAAGAAAGGCAAAATGATTAGTCGTTTTTTTATTACTTCGGTAGCGACCCCTAATTTTTGTTTGTAATAATTGAAAAAAAAAACAAAAATGGTTTACTTATCAAATAACAAAATGAGAGGGTGTAGAATTATGCAATCGGGAGAGCAAAGAGCTCTTTTATTGATTCGAACATCATACAAAATTGCAAAAATAAGAAGCAAATGGTTCAACAACCTAAATCCAATTTCATAAGGTATAATAATGATCAGTTGCTATTAGTATCTAATGTATTACCAACATTCGCTACAATTTGGATGCAATTTGGCTAAAAGCCGACCGCATTTAGTTTCAGTTAGCAAACTGATTAGCACACATATCGGTTTCAATATACATGTTTTGTTTTATTACTTTGGAAGCCTTCCCAGCCTTAGTAGGTTTTATATATGTAAGTAAATGAATCTAATTAATTAGTGGATAATTTCAATCAATCAGTGACAAGAAACAGGTGATCAACTACTAGCTATATTTCTCATTTTATTTCCCGAAATTCAGTTGTACCCATATACAAAGCTAACGATATAAATACTTGCTGTATAATGGCCTAGTTCTAGAAGAATAAATAATAAATTAAACTTTTGCTATATTTTGCTTGGGAAAATTAAGAGTAAGTAGCTTGTTCCGTTTGCTATGAATATTTAATTCAAAGGAAAACTCCATAGTTACGCTAATATCTCTTTTAGTAGTATTTATTACAATACCGTTAGCTAAGTAACCATCTAAAACCGGTCGAGAGCATGTCACGCCATGCTCAGTGAAGGGTTTCGAGTTATTCAAAAACAGCTGAACCGAGTAAAATTATGGAAAAAATCTATATTCTTGATTTTTGCTAACATTAACTTTGTCTACAGATGACTCAATGCTTCTTTTTTAATTCATTATCAATTATCATCATCATGAGCATATCTCGGTCCACTGATGATCTCAGGCCTCTCCTATAACGCGTATGGAGGCACTAGGAGGTGAATAAATGTAAGCACTACCCTGGGCAAGTGTGTTAGCAATCGCAGTAGTTTCCTCTATGATGATACTGCTGACCATCATGATTTCTTTTAATAAAAGAGTGGTTAGGGACACCTCCGACACCAATGGGAACGGTTGGAGTTATAAGGTTATAACAAATGTATTCTCACTGCTGTTACCACGTGGCAAACTTTTTTTTTATTACTTTCTCGGTACAAAAAATAATGATGATGATGTCCTGTCCAATCATTAGGAACATTTGGTCTTTGGCGATCTGAAGATCTACCGTGAACCACGATCCATTACAATTTAATTTAAATTTGTTATATTCAATTAACAATAAACATTGTGTTTGAATTTATACTTAAAAATACAGTCAGTAAAACATAAAAATATACAAGAACACTAAACGTAAATCCGTACAAAAGGAAATAAATACAAAAAAAAAAAATCGACGATGACGTGATCGACGTGTTGCCTCCCTGTCACACTCACGTGCATATTCAATTGTGCGAAAGAGGCACTACTTCGTTCGTGGTTCGCGGCAGGTCCTCTGTTCCAGTAGTTGTACCGTGAACTTTGACATTAAATTTCGAGCATATGTGTCATCACTCGGAAGAAGGCTTCGTAGGAGTAGACTACTTGAAATTTAGGAATTAGAAAGGTCCCGTTGGCCCTTAGCCCTTTCTCAGACCAGTAAGTTATAAATATGTCTAAAATAAAAGAAAATACTAACAGCTCTGTTTTATATTTCTAGCCAATGCGAATACTGTGAATTTAAACTACAACTTTTATACGTTCAATTCTTTTAAAATATTAATCGTTACTGTATGTCAAAATGTCAATTACATTTTGATGCTTAATGCGTGCGATATAAGACCCAACATTGCGCATTATGTTCGGTAAATTTGTTCAATATGTAGGTAAATGTAGTCGGAAGCAACGTTTTAATATTTTACGAGCTCTGAATTCCTCACTCATGTTAAATTCTCGTGTTGAAAATGCGAAATTTCAATCTCCAATAAAAATATCACATTTTATTTTCATACAGTATCGAATAACATGCTTCAAAGAGCAAATTGATGTAATTGTAAATAAAATAAAAATTTGTCGACTTTCCTTGATGTTGATGTTTAGATATATGTGTACATTATTTATTTCGAAATACAACAAATACGTAATAGAATCTATTTTATTTTGTACGTAATTTACAATGATCAGTGAATATTATATAGAAACGCGAATATAGATATATTACCATAAAGTGTTTTATTTATGATATTACCTAAGCGTAAGCGCACCGTGTTACAATTTTGTAACTGTACACTTGTACTCAACTAGTTCAAATCCTAGGCCGTTTGTCAAAATGAACTATGGAACTAGGTCAAAATTATAAATAGGAAGACATTTTGTTCAATGTTTTTTTTTTATAATTCTGGAGCCGAGTGAAAAAGTGTACAAAATCTATTCTAAAAACTACGAAGTAAAGTGTCACTCTTATGTTTGATTTATGAGATTTCTTTGTGCATTTATTAGAATGCTGGAGTAAATTGAGTCGCTTTCACTCAAGAATGAGAATAAAAAGGTATTTTCTTCGAGCCGCTTTTATTACTTGCAAAGCTGGATAAGAGAACTTGTCATCTAGATATTTTATAACAATACAGTCATATAGAATGTTTTTTATTGTGCTTTGAAAAGGGAATAATATTACTATTTTTTCTTTAATGACTGAAGAAGTGTACTGATTAAGTATGACGCGTTAATAACGTAGCGGCAGTTCATATGTGTTAGTTTTTAGTAAAACGTCCCACTTTGTCGCTTACCATAAAAACGAGATTTCCTTGTATCTTCACATGAATAAACTGACAAAGCGGCTTTATGGCAAACGACAAAGTGGGACGTTTTACTAAAGTCACTCACATACAGGGTGGTTCAAACCTTTTCAATGAACAACGACAGAAAATACCACGAAAATTCAATTTGTGTAGTTATTCAAGTCATTTATTACTACTTTAAAATTGTAAGTTTTTTTAATAGTAGTAGTAGTTTATTTGACAGACTACTCCGAAAAATCCTCATTATTAAGTATCACTTTTTTTTTGGCTTTTACGAAGGTTTAAGGTCTAGGGCAGTCATTACATTACCAAAAATCCTTGGGATATGTTTTATTTTTTTTATTTAAGTACATTAATGCTATTTTGATGCATTTTTAACGTAAAATTTTGAATTTTGTATCTTTTATCCTACTTGTATCAAAGTGAGGACGCAAATTTTTTTGTCAGTAAATGCTTTATTTGTAGTAATACTTTCACAAAAAGAAAATATTAAAAAAACCCAATAGTTTTTTTTTCAATAGTTTTCTTCATTCCAGAATTTCTCAAAAAAAAAAATTTAAAAAATTCATAACTCGAAAACTACAAAAAATAGGCTAACATACATGGGGTATATTCTGATAGCTTATGACGTGAGGAATCTAAAAAAAATTTTTTGACGTCAAGGTTTGGACCACCCTGTATAGTATGTTTACTGGCCTTACAATCCTTACATGGTTGACTAGTCGCAATGCTCAAAGGCGTTAAGTTCGCCGTTTGTCATTTTTTGTTTTTGTTTAAATAAATACACATTTTATATTTATATTATTGGATTTATTTATATAAAATCTGTTTCACAGTCACAATATCATAATACACCATAAACGCACATAAGAGAAATATTTTAAAAGCTTCACATTTTATTATTACATTCATACATTTAAATGATCCAGTGGATTTGTAAAATTTAAATGCTAGCATAGTTGCTATTAATAATCACGTATTTGTATTTTATTACTGTATATTTTTATAATATATTAGTGTTTCTAGCGACTATTGACACTCAAAATCAAAATTTTTTTACGATAAACAATCGTATCTAACAGCATGAAAGAATTCATACCATGAGATTTTTTGAACTTTTATAAATTATTACCAATTACGCACAAATTATTTATATAAATAAATTGAATAATCTATTGAATCTGCAGTGTTATTCACTAAGGAAACCGCCTTGCTGTCAGCGCTGTGTCAGTGCTGCGGCTGCGTCGAGCCTAAAAATGGTATTCACTAATGTACTTTATACGACACTAGCTAGTGCTCGGCGACGAATGCGGCGTGAGCTGGAACTACATTGCGTCGAAAGTTTGACGTTTAATGTATGAACTTCGTATTCTCTAACGAAAAACAGCGACGAACTCGCCCACAAGCTCGCTCACAGCCTCGATTCCTAATGTCAAATCAAACAGCTAGGATTTTAGACAAGGCTGTCTCGACATCGAGCTCGTTGACGAACGCAGCGTCGAATGTGTCAATAAGAGAATAGCATAGCTGATATAAAAATTATTTGTCAATACAAAAGATACCTACCTTTTAATTTATTATTAATTAAGGTAGGTACCAACCTTTTATATTTACATGTGTGATATTGATCTCAAGATTTGTACCAGGATGAATCAACAGTTTCTTGTTATTATTACCTATGTTCTGTCAGCCCACAAAATATACATAATTTATCATTGAGTCAATAATTTATTAGATGAAATGTTAGCCCATGATCCACGAACTTGATTTGAGGATGACCACTGAAAAACGGTTTTGTTTCCATTTTTATCGACCCATCTACTGTGGGACTGGTCCCACCAAAAGCGAGTTAACGATTGATAGCTTGGCTATAAAAATGAACAAAAGATAATCGCTTTCCAAGAAAAGAGACACGGAACTATTTGTAGCTAGTCGCTTAGCAAGTATAGTTACTAGCTCAGCGGTGAACTGTAAGGTATACCCTGTAAGATCGGATCTAATGTAAGATAGGTTGACCGCAATAACTACTAAAATAGTAGTACTTTTCCTCACTGGCTATATTATGCATGACACCATTTCATCCTGCCCCACTTGTTAGTATGCAGCAACCGTTCAGCCGCATCAGTCGTGAGCTACGAACTTTAAAAAAAAAGTGAATTTTGTCGAGGATTTTTGGAGATCCGATCTTTAACAGGAAGCCATGCACCTTCTTCTCCTTACTTTAGAGTTGAAATTAGATACTAGTCCGATCTTAAGCCAAGAAGATTTTTTGGTTGGGGGTCTTGAAAAAAATTTTGTGTATTTTTGAGTATCGTTTACTCCTAAACTATTCGGCTGAGCGGCATCAAGTAAATTAATATTGATTTCTTTTTTATCACGTAAATCACACATCTGCAGGTAAAAGTTAGTGAGAATACATTTATGATTTTTTTTGTGACATCCTTTCAACTCACCTAAAAATAGTCCGGTCTTACCCGGGTGTACCTTAAATGTCGCAATTTTTTTTTACACGGGAGTAGAGTTGCAAAGTGACCGTCATTTATTATAAAGAAATTACCTGTCATTACCGAGGTCCAAGGTGTACGGCTTGACTTAGAGTAATAAGAAAATCTGAATAATCAGACGGAAAATTAACGCCAATATTAGAAACACTTGCTTATAAAATAGTACATTGTGTATTAAGGGCGGTCAATAAGAAATTGTGAACGAGGGTGAAAGTAAAGCCCAAACCGAAGGCGCTGGCTTTACTTCACACGAGTTCATAATTCTTGTACCGCCCGTGGCACACAAAATATTTTTCATCACACCTGTGAGGCAAAAAAAGTAAATAAAACAATATATTTTTACAATACTACTCTAACATGGTCTAAATCATTTCTCAAAAACAGGGATGTCTTTTTATCATTTTTTCATCACACTTGCTCGTAAACGCTGATTTTATAAGCAGGCATGCATGAACGTAATGAGCTATATTATGCCCATGGTCGTAATGACTTTTTTTTTAATTTTCATACAACATTACGTCGCACAAGCGCGCCGCCCGCAGCCCACGCAGGCGGGCGGCGGCGGAGGCGCGCCGCTGCGCCGGGACTTATGTTATAAATATTATTACTGCTGTACCATTTTTTTATACTTTATTAACGGAAACCATACCAGGATGAATATCATTAATGACCGGACATTTATAATAAATGTCGATCAATTAGGTATTTAAAATGACGGTCACTTTGCAACTCTACACGGGAGCATTATTATTTATTATTTTTATAGCTGAGCTCACTTTTGGAGAGTGCGTAACCCAAAAATATATTTATAGTAATTTGACACTAAATACTTGTGATTCCATCTGTATAATAATATAGTTTCTTAAACATTGATAGTGTATATCTAAGCTACATATAATCAGTTGTCAAAATGGCTTACTTTTAGACATTATCAATATTATACAACCACTCTTTCGGATTCACATTAATCAATATTAATACGTTTTTGAAATTCGTGAGGTCATTCAAAATACAATATTTTTATACATAACCTATAATAATTTCTTATAAGCTATGGATTTTATAATACAAAATAGCGTTTTGTTTCCCAATGTAATTACATTACACCATATCACTATGTAATCATAATATTGTACATAATTATAAACTAGAATTCTTTGGCAACTTTGTACATGAAGATTCTTTGCCACGCTAATCTCATTTTATTGTATTAGTAGTATTTAGTATGTACATTTTAATAGACAAATGTTATTTGAAATTATATCATAAAATATTTGTACAACCTTTTGGCAGAATAAAGAATTTTGAATTTCGATTTTTTTTTAACCAATTGTGATTTTTTTGACTGGTGATCTCTTTCGATGGCCCACAAAGATATCTGCACAATAGTTATTATAAAATGTACGTCAAGTCCAAATATATATATATTTTTAAACAAAATACACATGCTGTTACCACATAAGTATATGAAATAATTGATATGATTCGAAAAGTTTCATATTAATAAAGAGTAATTTTAAAAATACACTCGTGTTGGCACTATTATTAGCATTGTATTTACAAATTACGTCCAGGATTACATTATTATTACATATTAAATACAATTACTGTATAAAAAATGCTATACATAAAAAATGTATTAGGTACATAATTAATAAAATGCTACTATTGTCATCAGACATATCGGAGTGGTCTCGGTGTTCAAAAATATCTGAACATACGCTATAACGTCATGAGAATAGAGGCCTCGATGCTTATAGCCAAGTTGCCAATCGCTAACGCTTAGTAGCGTATCGTAGTTTTCCCTCTCTGTCACTTTCATATTAGTGCGACAAAGACAGTTAGCTGCCTTTCGTTTACGATTGACGATCAAGCGTTAGCGATTGGCAACTTTTCTAAGCACCCTGCCCGGTTCGATATATCTGATGGCGACTGTACCAGGCCTTTCGATTGGGAACATTAGAACACTAAAAGCAATGTACACCGCTATTCAAATTATCAATTCAATGCAATATGTATCAAGAGGGCCTATCGCTTATTCCAAAAATAGTACATTTCGAGTATTTGTCTCCTGCACTCCGATTAAGCGTTCATTAGAGTGACAAAGACAGATGGCCGAAATTTACAATTTACGAAGTTTGTGGTAGGGCTATTGTAGCACGTTTAGCTGTTATGGGGATTTCTCATGTATCGACATACGATTGTAGATACCTAATGTATATCGACATCGATAAATAAGGAACAGTATTATAAATGTAATTTCGAGTAGAGTAAATGGCACTCTTGTCGCCTATAACAGCTCAGGATGCTTAGCCAAGTTGCCAATCGCTAGCGCTTGGTAGCGTATCGTAGTTTTCCCTCTCTGTCACTCTTGCATATTAGCGCGACAAAGACAGTTAGCTGCCTTTCGCTTACGATTGACGATTAAGCGTTAGCGATTGGCAACTTGGCTAAGCATGCAAAAGTGCTATTAGGAAAATTTCGGTTTCTGAATATAACATAGATACAAGACAATAAATGTACAGTGCGTGCTTGTTTTCGTCATGTGGTTTGACATGAAAAACTTTTGCTAATTTTGTTTATTTATACAAATTTTGGCGTATCCGTAATACATATTAATAATATATGTTAGCTATATCGGAATGCGCATATTTATTTATTTATTTATGTCACATAGAAAGAATCAGAAAAAGTTTTTGACGTTATACATTAACGTAAGGAAATGTCAACAATTTTCCCTTTTATGTAGTGTCCTTGTGGATCGTCTGTTTTAGTAACAAAGCATTCATAATTTACACAATTCTATAAACTAGCCAAACTAATCACAGACAACCAACGTTGAGGTAAATACCTACAAAAAATCTGCTAAATATCAAATCTATTCACAGGACCACTTACGAAAATATAGTAGCTACCTAATAAGTATTTTAGACATGTCCTCATGAGAGAGATTCTGTCAATCCTTCGATATGCCTATAAACATAGGCATATCGAAGGATTGACAGAATAGGTGAAGGTTAGAGCAAGCGAGATGATTCCTATCGTCACTCTTTCACCGAGATATGCCTTTTTGCTGTACCACATCACTGAACAGAAAACGAAAGAATATTTAAACGTGAGGCGTTGAGGGAAAAGTTTACTCTTGTAGAAAGACACATCATCTCTCAAGGTAGACGAGTTCTCCATTATTTCTGAACAGAGATGACACATCGCAGGGAAACGGACAGTTGAAGGTGAAAGCGAGAGGGGCAATTCCTTTTTTCACTCTTTCACCGGGATGTGCCTTTTTGCTGTACCGCACATCACTGAACAGATAATGAAAGAACAGTTAAAAACGAGACGTTGAAATGCTTACTCTCGTAGAAAATCATGTCTCACACGGTATCCTAGGCACATCGAAGCGGCAATTGAAGGTTAAAGTGAGAAAGGTGAATCCTGAAGTCACTCTTTCATCAAGATGTGCCTTTTGATGTACCGCAGTGATTTCTTACTGAAGAGAACGAAAGAACACTTAAACGCGAGACCTTGACGTACATGTAAGCCACTTTATCTGACTTGGTAGACAAGTTCTCCATTATTTCTGAACTGAGATCTTAGGTACAGGGACAGTTGAAGGTGAAAGCGAGAGAGGCGAATCCTGTAGTCACTCTTTAACCTGTACTGTACCGCACATCACTGAACAGATAATGAAAGAATACTTAAACGCGCTTTGACGTATAGGTAAGTCACGTTACATGACTCGTTAGACAAGTTCTCCGTTATTTGTGAACAGAGATCTTAGGGACAGTTGAAGGTGAAAGCAAGAGAGGGAAATCTTTTAGTCACTCTTTCATCGATATATACCTTTTTGGTATACCGCAGTGATTTCCTACATAAGAAAACCAAAGAACACTTAAACGCGAGGCTTTGACCTATATATCAGCGAGGTTACACGACTTGATAGCTAAGTTCTCTATTACTTCTGACCAGAGATCTTAGGCACGTCGAAGGGACAATTGAAGGTGAAAGCGAGGGAGGCGAATCCCGTAGTCACTCTTTCACCTGTACTGTACCGCACATCACTGAACAGATAATGAAAGAATACTTAAACGCACTTCGACGTATGACTCGTTTGACAAGTTCTCCGTTATTTGTGAACTGAGATCTTAGGGACAGTTGAAGGTGAACCGTTTTGGTGTACCGTACAGGAAATCTCTGAAGAGATCGAAAGAACACTTAAACGCGAGACTTTGACGTATACACACATGTAAGCCACGTTATCTGCCTTGGTATATAAGTTCTCCATTATTTCTGAATAGACATTTTAGGCATATCGAAGGGACAGTTAGAGGTGCAAGCGAAAAAGCGATTCCTATCGTCACTCTTTCATGTGTCGTTTTGGTATACCGTACAGGAAATCTCTGAAGAGATCGAAAGAACACTTAAACGCCAGACTTTGACGTATACACATATGTAAGCCACGTTATCTGCCTTGGTATACAAGTTCTCCATTATTTCTGAACAGAGATCTTAGGCACGTCGAAGGGACAGTTGAAGGTGCTCTTTCATCGAGATGTGCCTTTTGGTGTACCGCAGTGATTTCTTACTAATGAGAACGAAATACCACTTAATCGCAAGACTTTGACGTAGGTATATAAGCCAGGTTACACGCCTTGATAGCTAAGTTCTCTATTACTTCTGAATAGAGATCTTAGGCACGTCGAAGGGACAGTTGAAGGTGAAAGCAAGAGTGGCGAATCCTGTAGTCACTCTTTCATCTAGATGTGCCTTTTTGCTGTACCACACATCATTGAACAGAGAATGAACACACACATGTAAGCCACGTTATCTGCCTTGGTATACAAGTTCTCCATTATTTCTGAACAGAGATCTTAGGCACGTCGAAGGGACAGTTGAAGGTGCGAGCGAGAGAGGCGGGCGAGGCGGGAGTGTCCTCCTCGGGCAGGGTGCGCAGACGCGGGGGCCCCCCTCGCCCCTCACCTCACACTGGGGATTGGTCGCCGCTGGCGCTGCCGCTGCCGGTGTATTCCTGCAAAGAATGTGTATAAAAATGCCTGATAAACTTCAAAGTGTATTAAGATTTACACCTGGGCCCGTTTCTCGAAAGCTTGTAACTTAATTGTAATACAAGTGGAAGTTTCTTTTTGACACTATAAATTAGATAAGGAGATGAGGACTTCCTCTTGTATTACAAGTTACAAGTTTTCGAGAAATATGCCCCTGTAAGTTATTGTTGCAAGTTCTCAGTCTTATTAATAGTTGCATCTCAAAACGTGCGTCTTATTAATAGTTGCATCTCAAAAGTTTCAGGTATTTGAATTTTAATTTAATCTGCGTTTTAATCTGTTATATTCAATACTCGAATAGTTTTAATGATTACATAAAAAGTTTAAATTGCGGGTAAAATTACTTTGATTAGCATAATGTAAAATTTCATGAAAATTCGTAAACAATTAATAAATCGCTTTCTAATACAATCATGTAATGTAATTGATGCAGAATTCGTATTAAAACATTCTAATTGTTGCTGTAAATTGTATTTTTTACGTAATAAAAAAATATTCGAATCAACCTACTCACTACGTAACATGGCAGACTTTCATGTGAATGTGGGTTGTATTACATGTATAATGTGTTGAAGCACTTAAATACCTACGTTTTTTGGTACTTACGACATGAAGATGGTGAGGAGCCAGCGAGTGCCTCGGCACCAGCAGCGTCGTGGTTGTGGTCTCAGACGCAGCCGACTCTCGCTTCGACGGGTGACTGTACAATCTGTGCCAATCTCATTCTTTGTTACTCTCATAGTCGTTTAATAGAGACGCTCCACTACGTCTTCCCATACGATACCAAAGCGACAATTACACTAGTAGGCTTATGGTCCCGTGCTTAATCGTTTGTCGTTGTTGCTGTCAGGTTCTAACAAGTATACAAGTGCGAGTGACGAGTAGCACGATAACCGGTAAACGCGTGACCATAATAAGCCAGTTGGTCATTCGTCGCAGGCAAATATTGTCGGTTGCCTGGCCACCTAGTATTTTTAGCCGGAGACCGCATGCGGCGAACAACCTAGTGCAATTGCCGCTTAAGGCTAATCCATTTCCATTCCTAACACTACATGATACTACTATGAATAATGCTGTCCTTATTTGGATTTGATGACTTGGAATACGTAGCTCAAAGTTAGAACCAGATATTTTTTTTTTTGTAGAATTTCGGTGCTGCGGCATTGTTGCGTTAAAGATGTTTTTTAACACGCTTTTATTGGCTTCACTTGTAACTAACCAATCTAACCATGTATGTAAGAAAATCTTGGAATCTTAATTTGACCCACTTCCTGGACTTCGATTTGGATGAAATTTTGCACACGCTCTGAGTTCTGATGACAATACAATGGCTAGCTTAGAAACGTCATTACAAATCCAACATGGTGGCCTCCCCAAAAACAGCTGTTGAAAACTACCCCCATGATATGGATTTCAAATGAAAGGATTTGCAGTTAAGAATACTCGCATTTGAAGTGATTCGTATTTTTATGTCACTTTCACAAGTCGTTGTGAGTCTAATAATTAAAATTAGAGCTTAGAATAGAACAGCAATATGAACTTTAATTGATGATCATCATGTTCATATAAAATAACATAACTATTTTATACATGGATTCGAAATCGTACGAACATAATAGGTACGTAATCGAAAATGTATTGCATAAGGATTATACATATACATACATATGTGGGTTAACCACAATTAGTTATGCAATAAACTTAATTATAATTATGTTGATTTTGCTATTAATTCGAATACTTTGAATAGTAGCGTATGAATAGCTTAACCATTATAGTATTTTGTAGTACCATTTGTAATTACATGCATTTCAATAGTACCTAGGTACTGTCCCTATAATTCTGATTGGAGGGGCGAATGCGGGCAAATCAGTTTACAAACTTTACGCATACTATGAGCTGCCTTACTATCCGGCTCGCTCACACCAGTACACGAGTATGAGTGAGATGGATAGATAGTAACACCGCGTTAACAACGCGGTGGCAGCTTATTGTAAGAAAACTGATATAACGTTGCTTTGATCGAGTTTCATTACAAATTACAACTAAGCTCTGAAATGGAATTCGAGATCAAAAATGTAAACAATCTATGACAATGACATGACATTACAAAGTCAATGTTAAAGTGACATTCCAGGGGTATAAAACGTTTTATATCGAATGTAGTTTTTAACACCTTTGTAAATTAACGTCGCATTTTGAGATTGGTTTTTTATTTTATTTAACACTTCATTTACAACTATCCTTACAGGTACTAAACCTAAGACAATGTTTTATGTGTAGATGTAGATACGCGAAAGTCAATGTACCTTCGATACACAAAGTATCACAATCGTTAGTTTATTTTTGGATATGACAATAAAAAACACATCTGAGTGTCGACGGTTCCTGATTACAAAAATAAAACCTAGAAAATTTGCTAGAATGATGTAAATAATCAACATAATCAATGTTTGAAAACGAATGTCGTGTTACTTTAATCTTTAGGATAGTCGGGGAACGAATTCCAGTCTTCATCTTAGTTACGATTGAATCCATTTTGATTAAAATATGAAAATGATTGATTTGTAGGTAAAAATACTAAAATCTGTATTAATGTACTTTATAATGCTAAATTTTAGGAGTTTTTATTAATTCATAAAACAGTCATTTGGTGCACCCTCTTGTTTTGTTTTTTGAAGTACATAGTTATAAATGCGAACCCTATTAAATGGTTCTTAGTGTAGTTACCGTATTAAATTACGAATAAACTAGTTGTTGTTATAACTGCGAACCAAATGTTTAAGATTTGCCAGTAGTATAAATTAAACACCTTACATTTTATTAAAAGTAGCGAAATATATCATTAAAAAAATATTTATTTCGCCTAATGTTTTGTATTAAAAATTTGTAAAATATTTAAAAATTCTACGTACCGTCAGTGACGGTAAATACGCATTTTTTATAAGTATTTGAATGATTTTAGATTACCCCCCTCTCGTGATTATTTTTTTGTGGTGGTATCCCATTTGTTTACATTTTTGATCTCCAATTCGATTTCACACCTTAAGTATGTGTTCTAGTCGAGCACTCTATTTATTTGTATTGCAGCGATTTAAAAAAGCATTCAAGGCACTGAATATTTATTTATTTTATGAGCTCATTTTACTATAGGTATTTCTCCATTAATGAAATAATTCGTAGGTACGAATATTTTCTCATACATGAAAAAAATATAGAAGGGAAATTTCTAGATCGTTTCGTATAAAATCGACCTTTTGTATAAAATTCCGGATTTTTCTAAATCTGAAAGCTCTTTGTTAAATGAGTTAATTCGTAGTACCGACTTCATATTTTATTAACCCTTAGCTCCAAAAGTCCATGGCCTACTATTGAATAAGCCAAGTACCTACTCTCTCAGCTAATATAATTATTAGCTTAGGCAGTGATTTCACCGCGGGCTAGTAAGCTATGACCTATGGGGCTATA
This sequence comes from Thaumatotibia leucotreta, assembly GCA_025490895.1. Taxonomy (NCBI): domain Eukaryota; kingdom Metazoa; phylum Arthropoda; class Insecta; order Lepidoptera; family Tortricidae; genus Thaumatotibia; species Thaumatotibia leucotreta. Next base: position 16,411 of record JALPQI010022733.1, read on the forward strand.
AACACGATCAAAAGATACTCAACCCGCGTAAAAAAAGAGGTCGTGTCTCTTTTTACTCGCCCGGCGGTGATAGCTGGGCGAGTATCGCCGTGTCTCTTTTATTTACACGGGAGTGTGTATCTTTCGTTCGTATTTATAGCCGATAGTTCATAGCTTAGTAGCTCGCTATAAGACCAGTGCCTAACACGCTGTTGGTGGGACCAGTGCCTATAAATGTTTAAATAAATTCGCCCTCATGTGGAGACCAATTGGAACGACGCACGCTGATGTGACAGCTCAATGAATTCATCCGACTGTCAATACCAGCTTAACGCTAAATGATGACTGAGTTGAGCTTTTGCAATTTCATATCATTTCAACATACAAGGATTTCCTTTACGTAATTCGGTGAAAATAAGGGCGTTAATTTAAAAATGTAGTGCTTGAATTTAAATGATTTGTGTATTATGCCTGATAATATATCATCTCGGCAAAGGGATCACATTATCGATGGCGCTTACGTCTTGTAGCGTTGTATTTGTATACACCGTGTTTTTATTGATTTCCGTTAAAATAAAATTTAGTTCAAAAATAATATTTTTTTCTAAGAAACTTAGTATCTTAACTCTTACTGTTATTGAGCTATTAAAAAAATAAGTTTAATGACTGAACAAGTGTATTGCAACCTTTATTACATCCTAACGCTACTTATTTTGATATGTTCCGTCAGTCACCTGAAATTAAGTTTTGTGTTAAGCTTAAGGTTTTCTCACACTTACCATTTCATTTATTATGTATGAAAACGAAAAAAAATTTTTTTTCGAGTTCGTCTAAAAGCTATAATTATACCAGAGGCCCATTTCTCAAAAGCTTGTAACTTGTATTACAAGTGGAAGTCTCTTTTTGACACTATTAATTAGATAAGGACTTCCGCTTGTATTACAAGTTACAACCTTTCGAGAAATGGGCCCTAGGTAGCTCCAATTAACGTAACAAGCAGCCTGTTAAATTTAACGGAATTAAAAAAACACGGTGTATAAATTTACGTACATAACGGTATCTAGAAGGGTTCTGTAGCCGTACCATGAGTTGGAAAGTAAAGGATACGTTAGGTTTTACTCGACACATAATGCATTCTATCGCGCTCGCACTCACATATTGGAGTGAGCGCGATGGCCTGATTTACGTTTCGAGAAAATCCTAACGTCACCGATACTTCCAAAGTCATGGTACGGCTACTA
>JALPQI010022734.1:0-14461 GCA_025490895.1 Thaumatotibia leucotreta
AAATAGGTAGTAAATCATAGTATATAGAAAGTTGCAAAATATAGGGTCTAACCACGAAATACTAAATATGGGCAGTCATCCTGACGTCAGAATGACTGCCCACTTAATTAAGTTTATTTCTTTTTTAAAACTTAGGTAGCAAATATGTGAACATAGGTAGTAAATAGTAGCAAATAGGTAGTAAATTATGATGGTACTCTAACAAATTTTTTTTTGTTCAGAATTTGAAATGCTTATAAAATTGTCATTTTTTGCCTAAAAAATCTGGAAAAAATATATGCTTAGGTAGCAAATAGGTAGTAAATCATAGTACATAGAAAGTTGCAAAATGTAGGGTCTAACCACGAAATACTAAATATGGGCAGTCATCCTGACGTCAGAATGACTGCCCACTTAATTAAATTGATTTCTTTTTTTAAACTTAGGTAGCAAATATGTGAACATAGGTAGTAAATAGTAGCAAATAGGTAGTAAATTATGATGGTACTCTAACACTGATCCGCTATTTTGGTCAGTCATCCTGACGCTCACTTACAAAGCCTAACTGTAACTTGTCTAACAAAAATTTCAATGAAGATACATAAAAACACAATTTGCGGGTCAAGTTTTTCTATACGTGTATATGTACTCTGTTCGTGTTTATAGCCCAAAGTTCAAAGCTTAGTAGCTTGTGGTGAGACCAGTGCCTTAAGCTTACTTAAGGTTAATAAGGGATAGTTCTAACTACATAATAATCAGTTATCAGCTTATCTCTCATCAACATCAGTGTTGTGCACCTCAATTGGTCTTAACTGTTGGGGTTCTATTTTAAATGTCAAGCAATAAAATAACGAAATACCCATTTCCATTCTGACCTGATTACAAACTGACGGAAAAAATCCTGCTCCATTATTTTACATCAAGAACTAAGCTGGTTGAAAGATGATTATTATTTTTCAGGGTTTCGTACCTACCGGAAAAATATTCACGGTGTTATGGAAAGCGCTATCTTCATCGCTTCGACACAATGGCATATTTATTTTTGGGGCTATTTTGAGCTCGCGTTAGATCATCGCACACCTAGATCAAAACAGTATTAACTCAAAATTTATCTATTTTTAGCTAAGTGTATATTCGTGATGTAGGTACAAAGTTCGTTGATCTCAAATATACCCTTAACTAAGAATATAATAAATATATAGGTATTTTGAGTTAATACTGTTTTGATCTAAGATGTCTTTGTACTTACTCCTTATTTATACTTTGTATATCTATAGTATAGTTTTGGGACCTTTTTATATCAAATTTAATTTAATTTCTTCATTGTTTACCTTTCTGTAAATAAATGGAACCTTCTTTGGCTTATTTTTTAACAGAGTGACATAATTATGTTAGTTACTAAACAGCGACCCCATGAGTCTTGGGGCCTATTTCTCGAAAGCTTGTAACTTGTAATACAAGCGGAAGTCCTTATCTTATTAATGATCAGTGGTCGGATATCCCGGTGCAACAAGGGGTGAAAGACCTCAAACATTATACTAATATGGATATACCACGGGATTCCAGAAAATTACATCCAGTAAAGTTTAGTAATATTTTGTAACGCAAAATAAGTGCATGTACATACAAGCGTTTATTATTATGCGATTTCGACAATTATTTTAAAAGATAGGTTATACATTTTGTTTAATATTGACCTTAGTACCAAATTGCCTTTTGGTATGAATATTCTTAAATAAAAGGGTTTAGCTTTAAAAATAGAAGCTTTTTACTAAGGCACAATAGGTTTCACTTCTAGAAATTGCGAACGTAAAAAAAAACAGTAATATCATATAATACACGATTATTTTAATCCGTGATCAGGATTAAAACAATATCCATACCCAGCCTAAATTAAACATTTTAGGTGAGGTCTCCCGCAGATACCTCAAAATTTTATTAATTTAAAGTTAATTAAAAATTGTATCCAATAACCACTAAATGGTACATGGTCTTCCTGAGGTCATCAATTACTAAGTTAGAAAAAATATACCTGGTTACGGATTAAACATCCTCGTGTATGTAACATAAAATCAAATATTTTTAAGCATGAAGACTTGACACACCTATGCAGACACATTAGAGTAAATATATGTATTTTATGAAAGAATTATGGCTTAATAGGTTCTATAAAGTTAAAATAGCATATAATTATTTTCTCTAGATTCTCTACTTTAAATCGATTCCTTTTCACATCTAAAATCCATTTGTACGCCGAAAAAGTCCCTTCCACTTCTACGGATGTCAGTGGAGCAAATTTGTAAAGATACACTTCAGATTTCACAAACCGTTGTTCAAAACACTTTTTTTTAATTCGGACAAGTTTGGGATGTTCGACTTAGGATCACGAGCTCTTTCAATCCTACTAGAGAAAAAAAGTGTCCAATAATGTTTTTTTTTCCATTACGCTATCGTTTTTATAGACTTTGTATGGCGATAGCGTAATGGAAGAAATTGAAAATATACGAAAATTGTGGGACAGTTTTTTTCACCTATCATAATTAAAAGAGCTCGTGATCCTGAGTCGAACAAGCCCAAACTTGTCCGAATTAAAAAAAAGTGTTTTGTACAACGGTTTGTGAAAACGCCCAAAGATTTCGTTTATGTTCGCAATTTGAGCTGCCTTTTTAAGTATACCTATCAGATCTATATTTTTTTTTCAAACTAAACCCGGGAATTTAGGTCATATCCATATTAATTTTTCTACTTGGTATCCCCTGGTGTTGCACCGGGATATCCGACCACTGTTAATGATGTTAGAAAGAGACTTCCACTTGTATTACAAGCTACAAGCTTTTGAGAAACGAGCCTTTGGCCTCCGAAAAATAGCACGCCATTTCCCTCGGTAGTTTAATTTCAGTTGTCACCAGCAGTGTTATTCACTAAGGAAACCGCCTTGCTGTCAGCGCTGTGTCAGCGCTGCGGCAGCGTCGAGCCTAAAAACGGTATTCACTAATGTACTTTAAACGACACTAGTGATCGGCGACGAATGCGGCTTGAGCTGGAACTACACTGCGTCGAGATTTTGGCGTTTAATGTAGGTACGAACTTCGTATTCTCTAACGAAAAACAGCGACGAACTCGCCCATAACCTCGCTCACAGCCTCGATTCCTAATGTCAAATAAAACAGCTAGGATTTTAGACAAGGCTGTCTCGACGTCGAGCTCGTTGACGAACGCAGCGTCGAATGTGTGAATAAGATAATAGCATAGCAGTACTTAGCACGCGCAAGTTCGCCTCGATCAGATCTTCACTTGTGCTTCTTGCTGATGTTATAACCTCCAGACGATTTTTCCTTAATATAGCTATGTCGTCTGCATACCCAATCAATCTATGCCTCCCATTCTCTCTCTGGTCCGCTCTCTTCTACTCCGGAATCCTGTGCAATAACTTTTTTAGAGACATGTTCCAGAACTAAATTGAAGAGCATAGGGGAAAGGGCATCGTGGTACTTTAGTCCGGTATTTATCGTCAGTCCTCTGTATATTCTGTGCAAAAGCTTGTTGCCATGATCCGCGTGGCCACAAGTGAAACCCGAATGCGAGTAAAAGTAGGCATATACAGAGGACATTTTTTTTATTTTTATTCATTGAACGAACATTAGATATCTGCGGCAAATAATTGAATGAAAAACGCACGGTACACCATGGTGTGCAGTTAGAAAAAAGGTTACGGCTTTATTTTCAACCAATTATATTATTACCACCACCCCAACCAAGGGGGTGTCACTCCGCGATTTCGTCGCGCGGCTACAAGTACATGCAGAGCGCCCCGTCGCCGTGGTCTATTCAATGGTTGGCGCGCGCTGTCTCGGAACGCACGTTTAAATTTACAACGCTGGCTCGTCACGTATCGCGATATATCGCTTGTAAAATATTAGGATTATTTTATACATGTGCATCTTGATAATGTTAAGTAATTTTCATGACTCGCGTTTTGCACTGCCGATGCGTCAGAGAGATGGATGGGTCCATATTGGCACTTATACAATTTTTTCTTCGAATATTTTTACTAATACCGTTTTTTACTCATAATCATCATTACTCCGAAAATTTTTTCTCATACTTTTTTTCTTACTAAAAATTATACTTCTACCTACAATGTTCATAACGATTTTTATTACGAAATTTTATCCTCCTAAAGTCGTCAAGTAGATTAATCTATACTCATAAAGTTATTTGAAATAAATTGTTTATTTATAAACATTTTCTCATTAGGTTCACTCTGTTGTGGTATAATTTTTTTATGAATAACATAAACTCTGTAGTCATAATGGGCTTTGTGCAGAAACTGTTGTGACATACTCAACTTTGGCATATTTCTTTGTGGCAGATTTCGAGTTGTTCGAATATTATTCGAGCATAATTTCGATGCTCCTATTCATGATCAGGCATAATCTGGATGTGCATAAAAAGTATCGGCATAGTTTGTTTTAGCATAACAGAGAAGGAATAATTACAACCTCTCAATATAATCGAGGTAGTAGTAATATTCTATACGTTACTTACTGTGTTACTGAGCTGAGTACTTTCTAGGTTGCTAAAAAAAAATAACCTCGAAGACTAAGGCGGGAGCAAAGCTCCCGCCTTAGTCTTCTAACCTAACCCATCCGAGTCGGATCTGCCCCGGAAGGTTTTGTTCGCTCGCTTCGCTCGCTCACTGCAGAAATTTTCACCCTCACAGCAAATTCTGCCTGACGAAAAAGGCAAGTTTCGAACATGGCTACATGCCCAAAAAAAAAATGCAAATCTAATTTCTGTCTTATAACACTCGGCGTAATTAATGATATGCCAAGATAGTTTCGGACAAAATAATATTCGAAATATTGTTATTTAAGCCAAGTGATGTTTCTGTCTCATTAAGTATAAAAGTTTAGAGGGAACCCGTTTAGTACAGTACCTACTCTCTGCCACAACCTGATTTGTGCAGGTAGCTAGTTTACAGTAATAGTACGATTTATATTTAATTAAACAAAAATAATTCATACATAAAACCAGTACAGATAAAAATAAATACCTATAACATTAAAATATATAGCATAAAATAAGTATAGTGAAAAATTATATAAACATAAAAGTTAGTACTAAAAATATGTATGAAAAACAATATTATGAACATAAATAATTCTATGTGATGATGATTATGAACAAAGATTATTCTAAATACCGATCGTTATGAAGTTAAATTGTATAAGAAAAATTTTCGGAGTTCCAATAATCTAAGTTGCAATTTTATAAATACTTTGGCGCACCCGAGATGGATACTAAAAAGTAAGAAACATACTTATTACCTACTTTCGTAGTAAATTAAATTCTCAGAAACTCAAGTCAATTACGACAAAATGGTTTATATTTGGACAAATTTGTCAGTAAAAAAGCGGCACATTTAAATAATGTAAAAAACTTCGTTCTCTCGTACCTACTGTTATTGAATTTCGCGCCTTTTGTCCTAACATATTGTTTGGTTGTCCGACTTTATTTCCATAATATCAAATATATATAAGAGAAAATACCGTGTTTGTTACGTCTGCCTTACGATTGTGATTAAACCATTACTTATGCTGCTTTTGTATTGAATGCGTAGGAACCTAACTTAATCCTTTCTTTTTAAATGCATCAAGCAGATAATTATATTAATTTCTGCACAACTCACATACTGTCTACAGTTATTTTTGGAATGTTCGTGTTATTATCAGGATTATTTGGATGGATATTCACCTAAAGTTAGCAGTCGTTTTGCTATCTCACTCACACCTCAAACAATGCCGCCCGGGCACGCGCGGCCGAAGCACAAAGAAAGTGCCGCCAAAGTTGAGACAAATATTTTTGAATCACGTGTATGGAATGTGTAGGTAAAGGTAAATCCTAGAAATATAACGCCGTAGATGTCATTGGCGTCATTGCAGTAATGTATTTGTCAGACGCCTCATAGCGCAGTTCGTTATTTGTTTTCATTCATTGACAATGACAACCCTGTGTTCGACAGCGTGCGGCTTATAATGTGGATAATAACGACCTTTCCGCGATGCAATACGGCCCATTTCAGCTGCTCGCGTCGCCTCACGCGCTGTTTTATTTGGTAATAATAATTGTGTAGGCACATAAAAAGCCGGCATTTGTGAACATCAAAGCAGTGAGGCTTCTGTACTTTATACAGGGTGTTTTTTATATCATTAGCCATATTACAATATGTGTTGGGTAAAGGCGTAAAAAAATATTTGGTAAAACAAAAATAATCCATTTTTCATTATACTTTTTGTTACAGATTTTTTTTTAAATCCCATTATCTAACGAATGTTTGGTCACTATGATCACTTGCTTACTTTGCATACTGCCCCACCCAGTATGCGCTCATAACTGCCAAATCAGATTGGAAAGGGTGTTTGAGTTTGCAACTTTAATTAACCCGCATAAGGTAACTAATTCAATACGTAACAAGTTTCCTACGCGTGGTGGGGAATGGAGGTGGAGCTTAACTTGCAGGTAAAACCCACGAGACAGCATTATCAGTCTATCGCATACAATACTAATAATGAGGGTATTTTGAGTTGCGCGCCGATCTGAGGGTAGTTTGACTCGAGCGTGTTCACGCAAGCGCACTCCTTCTTTGTTTACAGAGTGCTGTACAAATGGCACATGGCATCTTGCGATCAGCCGAGCCAGCATAATTTGACCTCAAGAACGGAGTAACTCAAATGTTCCGTCATACAATACAAACGCGTACTGGTTTACCTCAGATATCAATTGTAATGCACTCTCTAAGCAAATTGAATTGTTGATGACAACGAGCAGGTACAGGTAGGTATGCGCTTGGGCAGTTTTAATCAAATAACAATCGTGTGTGCATGTAGTTAGGACATTTTATTCATTGTTTAGTGCCGATGGTGGGGTGAGTGACGTCGGCTGATCGGTGCTTGTGATGAACTCCTGATTGGCTAAGAATTGACTACTCAAACCTGCTACCCTTTTGTCTGCCATCGAATCGCACGGATTGAAACAAACTTGCCTAGTGACCACAAATTATGTTTTTGCCGGATAAAAAACGGGAAAAAAAACTAAAAAAAAGTGTCACTTTTATTTTCAAAAATGTTGTGTACTGGTGATCGTGAATGACATATCCAAATTTGGCTAACGACATAACAAACACCCTGTATATTCTGTGCCCCAACTCCTCCTGCGGGTGGACAATAGTTATTTATTATACAAGGGGGCAAAGTTGTTGTTTAACTGTCGTGCCAATATTGAGACCTGAGCTAGTGAAAGATTCCAAAATTGAGCCACGAGCGTAGCGAGTGGTTCAAAAACTGGAATCTTGAGCATTCCGAAGGTCTCAAGGCACGAGAGTTGAACAAACTTTGCCGCCAAGTGTAATACAACTTTTTTCCCCTCACTATCGCGAGGAAATATGATTACAAATCTCATCCAAATGTATATTAACTTAAAGAAACCCTTTAAAACTCAATTTCGAAACGTATCGTAGAATAGAGTTACTTCTGGAACTTAAATATACCCAATGGTAACCTATTGAACTTTCGAAAATCCTTTGTCCGATTTTCACTTGTCCGAAAACGGTTCCTCGAATTTTTATAATCCATGTACATTGTTTACCATATTTTTTGAAATGGTCCTCGTTTTCTATCCCACATCAACATTTTCCCGAATTTCGATAACCAGAAGAACGGTTGCCAAATTTATTATTTGACAACCGATTTGTTAACCATGTTTTCATAAATCCGATGCTAAGCGAAATCGAAATGTCATTTTACCTTATATCAGTAACCAGAACAACGGTTGCCTACATTTTTATTTGACAATCGATTTGGTAACCACCTTTTCATAAATCGGAAATGTAATTTTCCCTTATATCAATAACCAGAAGAACGATTGTCGGACAAGTGAAAATCGGATAAGGGATTTTCGAAACTTCAATAGGTTACCATCGATGCTATGTCGATGCTACGTGTAATTGAAATATCATTTTTAATCCTAATGTTCATTGTAATAAATATTGTTTTCCCTACTACTACTCGAACTATAAATTTTCACTGCGCCTACTTTTATCATGTCTGAAATTTCATTTAAAAAGGCATTTTAATAACAACATGCAAAACATTTGAACAACAGGGTGGTTGGTTAAAAAAAATGTTCAAGTAAACCAGGGTAAAACCGACGTGGATCGGTTAGGTTTCGAAGCTAGGGCGGAGTGAATGGCGTAGTCTTTAAATACTTTTTGTAATCAATTGTTTACACATCCTCATACTTACAAAACCAAAAAAAGGGGGGCGGGGGGGCGAAGCCCCCCACCAGGGGGGCTCGGGGGGCGAAGCCCCCCGCATTAAAAAAGAAATAATCTGAACCTCCCCTACCTTAACCTGGATAGGTTCGTTAAGTACCTTTTATCCCTTAGAGCGGAAATAGAAGCCCCGCGCAGCGGGGCTTCGTCGACCGGTTCCCAGGTCAAAATTGCTCACTTAAATTCTTTGGACAACAGGGCGAATCATTTAGTAATAGTTAAGTATAAGGAATAAAAAAATATTTTTAAAGTTAGTTAAAGGTAGGTAATCACTTTTAGTACATTAAATAGTAGGAACATCACCAGTCTTCCCTCGGACCCCCGCAAGGTGTAGACGTTTTTACATATCCGCGCTAGTGTTTTGTTTTTCAAAAATATTTAAATTTGTCCTATTTAATTCGTCCGTAATAATAGGAGCGCATAACTCGACAGCAACGATCTGCTACGGTCTCGGACAGCGGCACTCGCTACGCCGTAGCATCTATTCCTACGTCACGAAGTAAGTCACCTATCCGCTACGAAATTACGAATACCGACTAAGCGAGCTCCATTATTCTTCTGCGCTCCTGGTACATCAGTCCATGCGGTCGCCCGGCAAGTGTGACGTCATCCGTGCTCGTCATCAGCTACGCTCGCTCATCTGCTACGCGTCTACGAGTGCTACATCAAAATCTCGTAGTATCTCTTGTTAGGAGCGCCGCGCGCCGTTACTCGATACTGTTAGCAACAATGCATCGTGGTGATAGTGCTGATATGATATGCAATGGATGCCACGAGGAGCTTGCCGTGGGCGACGAATACCTTCAGTGTAGGGTGCCTGGGTGCAATAAGCTGTACCATCACTCTTGCAACAACAGAACGCTTACGGCGGAAGAAAAAGATACGTGGGTGTGCCCCGAGTGTGTAAACACGGTAAGAAAACACGGGCCAAACTGTGAAACACCAGTTGGAACTCCGCTGACTATTAAAAATATAACTTCAAGAACTAAGTGTGAAAACACTCGCTTGACACCATCACCTGCGGAATGTTCGACATCTATCGCACAGGAGTTCGCTGATATTCGGGATCAGATGACCGCGCTATCTCGGCAGCTGACTGAGGCGGTTGCTTCTATTGCTCAGTATCAGGCCTCACTTGTGGTAAGCACAGAAAAAATCGAGGCCGTTAACGAACGCCTTAAGTTACTGGAAGCAGCATCCGCACAGCCCTGCAAGTGCTGTGAAGCTGGCCAGTCGTCATCGAGTTTGAATGATACGGCGAAATCTGGTGTGACTAAGGTAAAGTCTAGAAGGAAACGCAAGTCTCACACTAAAGAGCAGGCGCCGGGAGCGGTTGATCCTAAGGTGAGCGGAATTATAACCGCCCAGAGTGAGGTCATTCAGGCTGACCCAGTGTCCCAACTGCCACAATTCGCGTTGTCTTCTGAATTGCGGAGTGACGCAAACTCCACTGATGATGATGATAGTACTGCTGCTGGGGAATTTAAAGAGGTCAAATATGCGAAAAGACGATACCGTTCCCTACGCTGTACAGCGGGACCTGATGTTACATCTTTGAAGGCTGTGGAATACAAGAAGTTTATTCATTTATGGAACATGAGTTCGGGTGCTGAGGAGATACGAACTTATTTGCAAACCCTGAGCCCTGAGAGTACATTTACAGTGGAAGAACTTAAACCTAAGGGTCAGTACAAGTCATAAAAATTGGCGTTCCACCTGTTATGTATTCTAAGTGTCTGTCTGCAGAAGTCTGGCCTGATAACGCTCGAGTTAAGGCGTGGTTATTTCGGAGACCTGAAACTACCCGGAGCTCGGAGGGACGCTCTTAAGAATGATGCCAAGGTAAAGAATAAGCCGATTATGAATATAATTTTCCAAATGTAAGGGGCCTAAATACGAAGATCAATTACTTTAGGCTTAACTTGCTTTCTTCAAATTGTGATATCGTAGCGGTTACGGAGACCTTTCTTACCGAGGCTGTCAATGACGCCGAACTTTCCTGCAGCGGCTGGAGTATTATTCGTCGTGACCGTGCTACTGGTTGTCGCGGAGGCGGCGTGATGTTCGTTGCGCGTCCTGGACTCGAAATACGGCGGGTTCACGAACTCGAAACGCAGAATGGGGAAGACCTTTGGATATCGTTAATCTATAACAGTGTTGTGTTTTACCTATGTGTTGTGTATATTCCTCCTGGAGCTTCAGATGATGTATATATGTGTTGGTTCCAAACTGTAGAACAAAACATCGAAAAGCTAAAAGGAATTGTACTCGTGTTTGGAGATTTAAATTTGAACCCAGTGTATATGTCTCAAAGTGTTAAATGTTACTATTCTTATTTCTTAACAATTTGTGGTTTGAATGAGATGAATGATGTGATGAATGCGCATGGTGGAAAATTGGATGTCGTGCTGGTGTCAGAACGTATTTGCGATGCTGAAGTCACGGAGATAGAAGGTGGAGGATTGGTACCAAGACGGGATATGTACCATCCACCATTGGACATAACAATATCTGTTGCAGAATTGTTGCGACCTCCATCCGAGCGTTTAGATGCCAGTAATATGGATATACGGCAAGACTGGGATTTTAGTAAAGGTAATTTCGAATTATTTTATAACCTGGTCTCTACAGCGAGCTGGCATGGCGTACTCCAGGCCAAAGATGTTAACACTGCAGTAGACTTATTCTATAATAAAATCTATGGCTTCTTTGACACTTGTATCCCCAGAAAGCGTCGCTCAAAAGGCGTGTGTAGACGTTATCCGGTGTGGTTTACTGCTGACCTCATTTCTGATATAGCACGTAAAGCCGATATCCACCGCACTTGGAAGGAAACCAAAAACATTGAGGCTTATAATGAGTTTTCCCAGCTTAGACGAAATATAAAAAATAGAATTGCTTTGGCATATGACGGTTACGTTCACAACATCCAAAGTCACCTGAAAAAGGATCCTCGCTCGTTTTGGCAGCATATTGATAGCCTCAAGTCAAAGGGTGGCTTTGTTGGGGAAGTTTTGTACGATGGAAAGCGATTCACGGGAGCGAAGGTAGCTGAAGCGTTTTCAAGGTTTTTCTCTGATGTCTTTCTGCCAGAGGTTCGCCTTACTCCTGGAGAAGATCCAAAAGGCATTCTTGAGATTTTTGTTTAAAAAAAGGTTTGGGTATTATCCATTCCTCTATCCAACAAAATATTTACTCGGATGTCTTGGATACAACTCCCTAGAGGTACGGCGTAACAACAAATTGCTGACCTACACTTGTCGCATAATGCGTGGTGAGTTAGACTGCCCCGAACTCGTGGCTCGAGTTTTAAGGCTGTATGTCCCGGATGTGCCAAGATTTGCTTTGAGACCACGAGTACGCCCACTGTTGGCAGTGCCCACGGCGCGCACGGTATCTCACAGATATTCGCCTCTCGTTCGCGCGCTCGCTCTGCTCAATACGCTCTTGATATCGGCACCAGAATGTGACTTGTTTGCGTGGAGATGGGCGAATGTGTGCAGTGAATGTTTAAGGTTTTGCGAGTCGATGGATGATAGGCTGTCTAGTACCTTTGTTTGATGTCACACTATTTTTATTGTATTACATAGAATATTATGTTTTGTTTCTGTTATGTAACCAATGTTTGATTTCTCGGTGTATTGGCTTGTCTGTAATGCCGTGTAAATATGTTGTTAAATAAATAAATAAATAAATTATGCACAATAATTTTTCGATACAAATACATAAGACACGAAAATCATTAGGACAAACAATATTTAGGAACAACCAAGTTAGGATTAACAATTTCGGCATAACAAAAATATGCGCAACAATGTTTACGCCATTCATTTTTCGGCGTAAAGTTATTATGCGACAAATTTTTCGGAATAAAAACATTATGCCACCCGATATAGACCGCCTCCCGGGGCAGATCCGAGTCGGATAGGTTAGGTTAGAAGACTAAGGCGGCAGCTTTGCCTTTTTTTTGCTTTTGGAGTCTTAGTCTTTTGATATATAAGGGGAAAATTAATATCTCGGTCTGAATACTTGACGCCACAAAAAGTAGTTGGCAAATAATACTTCGGGATTTTAACAAGTGTTTATTCGAAATAATGAATTCGATTGTTTGATAGAGGGGGAAATAATACTTCGGTCAAAATATTATATGCCAAAAAAGTAGTTGGCAAATGATACTTCGGAATTTTTACGAGTGTTGATTCGAATCATAAGCGAAATAAAATTGCTGCTAATTGAGAAAGGGGGTAAATAATAAACAGGGAAACGTACTTTCGGGCAAACAAAACTTAGGCCAATTAATAAAATGGGAAACGTTTTCGGGATACTAATATTCGACATTACAATTTTCGACTTTATGATAGGTAACCATTGCCAATGGCTTACAAAGTCACCCATGAGAAACGTCCAATTTAACATGTGAGCTCCGATTGCGCATGTTTACTACGGTCATACAGATCCACTTATACTAGACAGTAGGGGGCTATAGGAATTAGAGAAATGTCAAATTACTTTATTCACAAGTTGGTAAAAAGCGTTTTTACCCGCTCGTATTGAAGGATAAACGAGCGCTTTACGAGCTAGTGAGGGGAAAATGTATTTTTACTGCCGTCACCACACGGCAACAACGGCCACGGTGTAACAATTGCATAAATGGTATTAGTGAGTTAGTTAGTTTAACTGGGCTTTTTCCGCAACTCTACCTCCACTTTTCCCTTTTTTGCATGAAAAATAAATTCAGAGATCGGACAAATGTGCGTCATTGTTCGCAATAATATGTACATGACTACTACTAAATAAATGAATAACTAAACGAATAATTTTCTGAAATTATATGTCGAACGAAGCTTTAGGCTGCGTTTCCACCAGAGATGTGCGAGGACGCGTTTCGGTACAAATGACACTTCGTTCGAATCATTAATAGGTGTCATTTGTATGGAAACACATCCTCGCACATCTCTGGTGGAAACGCAGCCTTAAGATGATTATTTACAAAGATTTTCGTAGCTACCGGTGTCAAATAGGTAATTTTTTTAATGATTAATTATTTAATAAATTTTGGATTCATGTCCTTTTTTTGCGAACTATGACACACATTTTGTCCGGTCTCTTAATTAATAATTAATAATAAATGGTATTCATTTCAATTATAAAATTTTTCGTTCACCGAATGGCATCTTAGTTAATATTAACCAAATTTTTTAATATTACAATTAAAATTGCAACAACTGTTCGGTAGAAAAAATATAAATAAATAAATAAATATCTTGGGACATCTTACACAAATCGACCTAGTCCCACGGTAAGCTCAATTAAGGCTTGTGATGTGGGTACCAAGCGACGATATATATAATAGATACATATAGACACTTAAATACATACACAACCATGACCAACGAACAAATATTTGTGATAAATAAAGACACAAATAATGCCCTCGCCGGGATTCGAACCCGGAACCTCCAGCTTCCTACCAACTAGGCTACGGAGGCTTAGCGTTGAAAATGTCGGAAAAAATCAAATGGTTTTTTTCGGGAATATATGAAAATTTTGTTTTTTTCGGGATTTTACAGAAATAATCAATGTCACTGTCACTGTCACTCCTTGCCATCTATTTCAATTGACTTTTCTTCGATGACATCGCGTTATCCTGGTAAAAGTGAAAATTAGAACTAATACGCATTAGATTAGAGTTGAAAATTATAGTGGAAACTTTCATTGATTTTTCCGAAAAAATCGGGAAAAAAAGCGCTGTTTGGAAAGAATCGGGATTTAATCCGGAAATTTTCAACGCTAACCCACATTAGTCGTGATACAAACTGTGAAAAACCTGTTAAGATGGTCTTTCTGAACAAGGTTTCCTTCGGGACCCATATGAAAATCTTAATTTTTTTAAAGACTAGTACAGTTCGAGTTCATTAATATGTATACATTTTTTCAGACTGATATCTTACAAATGTGTTTACATAATAATGAAACGAGACTGAAAATCATGAACACTTCTGTACCGATCTGTATGAAAACCTTAATTTTTTTTCGCGACTTTCATATAGGTCCCATAGGAAACCTTGTTCAGAAAAACCATCTTAACAGGTTTTTCACAATTTGTATCACGACTAATGTAACACCCAGTAGTATAAATCTCGCCGTTTT
>JALPQI010022735.1:0-18107 GCA_025490895.1 Thaumatotibia leucotreta
AAAACAGATTTAAAAAAAGTTAGGCGCGAATGTTTTTTTTAATGTTTTACGATACTGTACTGTTTGTATATTTACAAATGAAATAGTATGGTTCGGCGAAATCAGTTCGTTTTATTTCGTGGCAAGTTTGAGAAAAGCACTATACAAATCTCGGCGAGAAACAGGGTTACAGGTCGCGTATCCCTATCTGGCCTCAGTTCCTTCGGCCAGATATATCTACTTGGCCTGTAACCCTTCGTTTCCCGTCCTCTATAGTTATGTACTATACATTTAAAAAAAAAACAATCAATGAATTTGAAATATCAATATTTAAAAAAAATATTTATAATTATTTATAGGTACATATTATTTATTAATTATTTATATTACATTAATACTTTTTCAGAATCTTAAATTACCTAAAATATTAGTACAGTGGATCATTAAAAGACTGAACTATGTTTTTTTTTTGTTCTCGCCGAAATGCTATGACGAAATTATGGTTTCGTCACGCCTGTCCGCTTTTTTAGAGCTAGATAGGACGTTCAGCAGTACAAAAAAGCAGTAAGTAAAAAAATTAAGAAATACCTTACGTAAAGTTTAAAGGAAAACCTATAAGAAATCTATAGTATTTTAAACTTACGGATCCCTTTCTACGCCAGTCGATCTCGTACTTGGCCGGTTTTTTCTTATACAAATTTACTACTTTAAAGATACGTGTGAATGTGAGATCCCCGCCCGTTACCATCCCGGATTTTTCCCGTCGAACACAGTGACTAATATTTTGAGTTATGGCCGGTTGTTTTGCTTTTAACTCCAATAGAGTGGATATCCGTGTGCCACCCACTCGTGCAGCTTCTTTATTTTTATGTGCCCGTTCAGGGTTGGCTAATCCGATTTTTATTGTCTTTTTGTCACTAGTACGCGTTCGAAGCAGTTAGGTAAAGCCAATGGTATTTTTACAGGATGATGCCTATGATGACAGGCATCAGGCAAGTCAAATAAACACCTTTTTCGAACTGTCAAAACTATCGCCACTATGAAGTTTTATATTATGAAATACACAAACGTGACGTTAAGTTTGTACACGACCAAATAAACCTACTCGTTTAAGTTTTTAACCGACTTCAAAAAAAGGAGGAGGTTCTCAATTCGACTGAATTTTTTTTTTTTTTTTTTTTTTTTTTTTTTTTTTTTTTTTTTTTTTGTTGTATGTATGTTACCTGATATCTCCGAGAATAGTGAACCGATTCTAAAATTTCTTTTTGTGATCGAACGTGTATTACCCCGAGATGGTCCCATTGGCACCAAGTTGGGGTCTGATGATGGGATCCTGGAGAAATCGAGAGATCTCTTCAAATGTTATAGGTACATGTATGGCGCTTTTGGTAATTTTCATTCATTTACAAGAATTTGCATTCAGAAAGTAGGATTTGAGGAAACCAATGATGGAAACAAATCGGGAATCTTGGAGAAACCGGTTGAAGTCGGTTTTTTAAATTTTTAATTTGGTGATTATTTCCAATTTATTAAATAGAAGTTCTGTACAAAAATTACAGCAATATACATTTTGTAATAAATTATCTGTGTATTATGTCGTGCATAATGTGAAATAATTTATTTTAACTACAGTCATCATCCCTATTGGATAAACGTGCATGATTATTAATTAATCATGAAAATAAAATTATGATGAATAACTGTCGTGGTACCAGAAGACAATATATGTAACCTACCTACACTAAATACTCGTACATATTATTTTATCAATTTGAAGGTTGAAGAAAAGTAAAAAAAAAGTAATTGGTAGTAACTTCAGGCCTTCTCTGCCAATGGGAAAAAATATTAAGAATTGTTAATGTGTATTCAGTAAAATTCATAGGTGCATACACACAGGGTGTAACACAAAATAGATCCGTCTCAGTACCTATCATATTTTTGCATAGGGGCAGCAACATGAGGAAAACAATTTTTTTTATCCTCGGTTTATAATCAGAGTACAATATTTGATGAATGTGCTCATAAACGGGTCACCACGTAGATTATAATAGTCCATAATTATCAGCATATTGGACTATTAAATTTACGTACAAAGTACTTTAAATCAAAAAATATAAATTAATTTCGGTGCATATTTATAAATAAATTGTGGTCTGCGCAACTACGTACGTATTTGCATGATAAAACAAGAAAGAGTTTCATTGATCGTTTTGTTTTGCACGTTGTATTTGCATATTTTAACTTCATTGCACAATTCCGGAGCATTCTCTAACAATCGAGTTATTTGATTAAACATTTTTTTGTAGCTACACTTACCTCCACTAACTTAGATTCAACTATTATAAATCAGAGCCACTGACCCCTATTTCCTACAGTTGTTTTTGACTCAGTCGACCTTAGGAAAAACATAAATGCCTAAAAGTGTATCACTAACAGTATTATTGTTAGTTAATAATGTAACAATCCACGAGTAAGTCTAATCCTGTTAACAATCGTCTCATCTGACTGACAATTGCATTGCATCTACACAGACTATCTCAGGGTTTAGTATAGCACTTGTGGGCGTATGCACCGATGCAGGCCTCCGCAACGCGTGCCAGTTCCTCATTGCAAGCCCACGATATTATAAGATAGAACAAATCTCAACAGAATCGGCGAACTTTATGTTGACAGATCGGCAAACCGCATCGCTTGCACTTTGATTTACAAGCGTACTCATAAGCTATTGTTTTTGTCGTTTCATTTTCAAATAAATTATTGCAAAGAATGTAATCATAGTAGGTTTAAATAAATATTTAACACCTCAATTATCTACGAACCCATAACAAAAGTTGCTAGGATAGGTTACGGACATCCTGAAATGGCTATGTAGTGGACGTACTGACATAACGAGCTCGTAACGTCCACGTATAATGTCGTGAAATTCTCAAGATCAAAAGGATATTTCCAGAATATGATTGAATGTTCGGTCGATATCATGTGAAATAGTGTAAAAACACCTTCTACGAATTTATGCTTTCATCGTTTTCTCTCGATTCAACGAATCGTTCAGAAGTATTTCGCTGAAGTGAAAATAAATTAAGCGTTAAGTCTAAATATTTTACATACGTTCCTAATTGCATGAAATATTTATTTCTTATGCTTAGGTGTTCTTTTTGAATGTATGGTACCTACATATATGAATTGAATAAATAAAAGAATAAAAGCATGCGTTATCAATGAACATTTTAAACGGAAGATCCTTATTAACACGTAAAACAAAATGAATCCTAAACGGGTTATATCATGCCACTCGTATTAATCCTC
The DNA here is from genome assembly GCA_025490895.1 of Thaumatotibia leucotreta. Taxonomy (NCBI): domain Eukaryota; kingdom Metazoa; phylum Arthropoda; class Insecta; order Lepidoptera; family Tortricidae; genus Thaumatotibia; species Thaumatotibia leucotreta. The sequence goes on from JALPQI010022735.1 coordinate 3,286, forward strand.
AAAAGTGAAAGGTATAAAGTAGTATGTAGCTCCCGCACTGGTATTTCCTTTAGCCATCGCAAAGCAGCGCGATCCTTTCTTGCCGTTAGAGATCTACCTATCTGTTAAGATTAAGAAAGCTTATGATTATGACCATCGCAAGCATTGTATGTGTGGTTTTGGCTACATTATCAAAGGAATATTAATATATTTTGTGTAACCATGCCGATACCGTGTGAAAAAAGGCATCCCATAGTATTTTGCTGTTGGATAAACATCGTACCGATATTTTTCGAATTTATAAAGATGTAAAAAAAATTGCTAACTTTTGGGACAAAGAAAAAAAAAACAATTTATATTTGTTTTGTGTAATATTGAAATTGACATCCATTTCCCTTGATACGTTTCCAGGTATCAAAAGTTTGAGAAACGGTATCACCGAAATTGTGCAGTAGCTTTCCACCATTTATCAAAGTTAGCGTTCGTGATGATTGGAGAACGTATTTAATGAAACTAAAAGTGATTAGCTTGGCTATAATCTATAAATGTGGGTTCCATGTTGGTACCTCGCGCCGGGGCAATAATTTAATTAAAATCGCAGTTCTTTAACAGAGCTTTAAATCATGTCAGTGGGGCTTGAGGTGCGGTCGTATTGTTTAAAAGATTAACCTCGCTTTTGTTCCCCAGAGAGCCCGAGTCATAGAGTAATGGAATTAATTCTATGTAGGACCTTTAAGAAAGCTTTGTGGGATTCGTCACGGTTCTTAATAGCTATTATGGGTCACGGGTAATTTCCATGCATCACGATTATGGCCCCAAAGTGTTAGCTGAGAGGCGGGACTCAACTGATTTACAATATTACGGAACGCATATTAACAATTTTTACAATGGAAATTTAAGTGCCAATAATTTACTTTTATTTGATTAGGGCTATTATACTTTTATTTGAAACGAGAAAATTATATGGGGTAATCAATTTATGGCATGAAAAGCCGGTAAAATAATGGTAACTACTCAGATGTATTTACCTACCATTCTTGATAAAGTTTCAATTGACTTAAGTGCATCACACAATAACTAATAACTTTTATTATTTGCCAGAATTTCTGTGTGGTTTTATTTAAGCTATCAAAACGTAGACACTTATTGAAAAATCGTTATTGTAAAAATGCTATTAATTCGGTTTTGACTATAGAGGTCAAAGACCAGATTAGCCTAGAAATATTTTGATTTTTTATAACGGAACTTGAATTAATATATATACCTACGAGTATAAAAAACAATACTAAATAAATACACTGTTAAAAAAAGGAGTCCACAGCTCCGGAACATCAAGTATGTAGGTAACAGAAAAATAATATTCTTTTGAAATCTACTTTATTAATGCGAATTTCTGCGATATAATATTCACAGTTTTAGGAGAACTATTTAAAAGTCAGCCCAGACAGATAAAATTTACGACGGGCAAGATAACTGAGGACCGTTAAACTGTAAAATGTGCTCGCATCTGGTAACCGCGCGCGTACCAAAACGAAAACTGCACGTTTATGCAGTTGCTCTTACAAAAATAACGGAATGATTAGTATAAAAGGTAAGCGTATGTATAAGTGAGCGCTTCCTTTCCTTCCAATATTTATGAGAGATGTGTAAATATTTTTCCAAGCGGCGTTTACTGATGTTGCGACGAGATGGCAATAACGCCGACAGACGTAATGAGGAAGACTGGTTGTAAACGGTGCAACGTTACTATTGCTTTCGCGAAAAAGGTTATCTTGGCTATCAGTGTATGATTTTACGGCTCAAATTCGTTTGAGATTTGAGCGTTGTAAGTGCAAATTGGGTGTGGCTGCGCCCCAGGGCTCCCTGTAACAAGCCCTTGCGTAGACGGGGCGCCGGCGATCGCGACAAACCGACATGGAGTGCGTCTCTTTAAAGAATTAGTTCTTGAATTTTTAACGCCTTGAGAGGATTTCTTTTAGATTTTTGTGAAAATAAAAATCATATTCGGAACGATCGTTTATGAAAGTGCTTTCGAAATATTTTTTTAGTCTTAAGTACTTTTGCTTCATCTATTCAAGATGTTCTAAAATACTTTTCTCCCACAGATTTTAACACCGCTGCTACAGCTTACGCTTAGGTGTTAATCCTGCTTAGTTATATACAAAATATTTTAAGTTTCTCTATCTTATTCATAGATAAAAGTGGAATAATGTAGGGGAAGTTAATACTTTATCTTTTTAGTTACATATGTACTTATAGTATGTGTAAACTAGGTGAAACTTTCACGCTTGTTCAACTTCCACAGTCAGCACACACCCTAATCTGCAGTAGAAGTTCCACTGAACGTATGAATTAGAAAACATGTTAGTGAGTTAACATATAGGGATACACTATCTAAGTATCAAAGTTCCACTATCGAGGTAGCGCTCCACTAGTTCGTTATTTATGATGTTTCAAGTGTCTATCTGGAATAGTTGATGGGAACGAGAGTTCCGCTCGCGACTTATAATTAAACTGACGATGTCTTCCCCACTAACAATTAATTAGACCATAACAGAGCAGTGCAATAACTGCAATATCCAGCAAAGTGAAGGATGAACCAGGCGCTTAGTGCCAGGATCGCAATATGCATTTATTCGGTAAACTACGGCGCCCTGTTCGGACAGCTCTTGAATGCCAAGTGACCGGTTTTTGTGTTTAACAAATTTACGTCGTTCTAAAGGAGATTTAAATGTAACTAAGCCCTGTAATACAATCACTGTAAGCTCGTTTTAGTTTCTTGTTTCCTTACGATTCCGTTTAAAAAATAGAACTAGGTTTTACGCGTTCTTTTAGAAATGCCTTACTTATTTTATTATTCTAATTCAATTTCTGTTTAAACATTTGTAAAGGAAATACATAAACTTTCTTAGAAATAATATCTCGATGCTAATTTTAGAAAATACAGTACAATTAAAAATGAGTCCACGTCGCGCTTCCGGTCGGAAGAACAAAGAAATCCGGCCGCGTGCCTCAATTCTCTAATATTAAATCTCTGGAGAAGAAAATGCAATTATCTTTTATTTGGATATCGCGAATTTTAATATTAGGCACGTGAAGAGCGCAGAATTAAAATGAGATTTCTACTGAAATAACAAATAAACTTCTTAGGTTTGGTCAACGCAATATCTTTCGTTGTTTTATGAAGAATTCCTAAGAGGCTTTTATTTGTGGAATAAAAATAATATCTTGGAAAAAAATCTTGGACAGTGTCTATATTAAGACATTTTATCTTAAAATTCAATATCTACATTTAATAAAGAACAAAGATTACATTCAGAGGGAGTGAGACATTAAGTATGTCACATTTGGACGTTATCGTTGTCGAGGCGTGGAGTACTTCATTCTAATGCACGGAACCCAATGGCTTCTTCTACCTTTCTTTCCCACGCTCGTGCAAAACTGAAACGTTTCCATATAGCTTCGACAAACTGGTTTCGACAATGGTGTAATATTTCATCCTTTATTAACATACGACGGGAAGATTTTTACCCTACTTTGTTTTTGTTTGTAACCAGGAAAAAACACGTCGGGCTGACAAAAAATAATGATGTAGCAAAAAGTGTGTTGCCCTCAAATATTTCGTACTTCAAATGTCAGATTACCCGGCTTTGCGTGCGTCGTTGATTGTGCGAATAATAATCTGAGGGAGCGGCGCTCATAGTTCACGACAGCGTCAAAGCCGCGCGCAAAGGAACAAAGCCTCCAATTACCCGAGCGGGCACGCCGTGGGCTTTTAGTGAATAATGAGCCGCTTATCCCCAAAGATGACGGCTTCAGTTGAAACGTAGAAACGTTCTTGAGCAGGCCACGACCACCGGCGGCCACGCCGTCACGCCTGACGCCGGGCCACGTCGGCGCGCTCCCGCTGCGGTCACTGCGTCAACACAATTTTGCCCCATCTCTTGATTTCACCCTCGCTTTGACATTTTACACAAAACGGACGCGGTCACCGCACAAGTGCCTTTTAATACGTTGGCTTTTAGGTAAAAATATAAAAGCTGTATACTCAGAAAACTTTGAAAAGTACTACCTAATTTCACTTAATATTTTTGAGTTATGATAATTATATTATTATTACTATGTAAATACCGGAAACCGGAAAGAAAAAATACCGGAGTTTACCAACGCCGGAGTTGAGATTTGAACCCACGTCCTCAGCTCCGAAAGGGATTCGGATAGGAGGTGGCTGGCACGTATAGCTTGAAGTGCTCCTTGAGTATGGTCAAAGGCGCCTGGTCTTATAACAGATAGCATAGATATATTATACCTACCCAAAAAATTCGTCCGGTGTCCGCTAAGCTGGAGTGGCCGAGTGGTTTAGGCATCGGGCTCAAATCGCCACATCAAAGCATTATTACAATCAGCTTAACGACAGATGGACAATATGGACATAGCATTAGGGTTCCTATTCAACTGCGGAACCTGTCTGAAGTGGTTTAGGCGCATTTAGATATAGGTACGTGCGTTAGAACTCAACTCCATATTTTTCGTTAGAACAATATTATTATGACAACTAATATTTTATATTATGATATTACCTGAAAAATTGTAAATATATTTTTGTGTGTTTCTATGAAAAATGACACCCGACTTTAGTATTTCACGGCGTGTATAAAATTATATTAATTATACCAATGATTGGCAATTCAAGTCAATTATACCGATATGTAAAAGTCATGGTTAATTTAGGAATGTATTTGCTGTCAAATGAGTTTGTGGCGACGTTGTCTAGACTGCAGCAGCTTTAAATTGAAATCACATAATAAAATTCAGAATACAAATATCAATAAACGATGCTGAATTTTAATGGAATGTCGCCCACAGAGGAATTCATCGTCGGTTTGCTATTTTTAAATACATGTAGAAAAATACCGAGTATTTGTTTATGGATAGTATATATTTTTATACAGGGTGGTCCAAACCTTGACGACAAAAAATTTTTTTTAGATTCCTCACGTCATGAGCTATCAAAATATACCCCATATTTTTTGTAGTTTTCGAGTTATGAATTTTGAAAAATTTTTTTTTGTGAAATTCTGGAATGAAGAAATTTATTAATAAAAAAAAAAACTGTTAGGTTTTTTAACTAGTTTCTTTTTGTAAAAGTATTACTACAAATAAAGCATTTACTGACAAAAAAATTAACGTCCTCACTTTGATACAAGTAGGATAAAAAAATACAAAATTCAAAATTTTACGCTAAAACGCATCAAAATAGCATTAATGTACGTAAATAAAATAAATAAAACATATCCCAAGGATTTTTGGTAATGTAAAGACTGCCCTAGACCTTAAACCTTCGTAAAAGCAAAAAAAAATGATACTTAATAATGAGGATTTTTCGGAGTAGTCGGTCAAATAAAATTAAAAAAAACTTCAAAATTTTTAATTTAAAAATAAAGTGAAATTTCGTCTCTTTTGTTGTTCTTTTCAATAAACAAAGACAGAAATACCACGAAAACTCAATTAGTGTAGTTATTCAAGTAATTTTTTACTACTTTAAAATTTTAAGCTTTTTTAAGTTTATTTGACCGACTACTCCGAAAAATCCTCATTATTAAGTATCACTTTTTTTTTGCTTTTGAAGGTTTAAGGTCTAGGGCAGTCTTTACATTACCAAAAATCCTTAGGGTATGTTTTTTTTTTTTATTTACGTACATTAATGCTATTTTGATGCATCTATAACGTAAAATTTTGAATTTGGTATTTTTTATCCTACTTGTATCAAAGTGAGGACGCAAATTTTTTTGTCAGTAAATGCTTTAATTGTAGCATACTTTTACAAAAAGAAAATATTAAAAAAACCCAATAGTTTTTTTTTAACAATAAATTTCTTCATTCCAGAATTACTCAAAAAAAATTTTTTCAAAAATTCATAACTCGAAAACTAAAAAAAATCGGCTAACATACATGGGGTATATTCTGATAGCCCATGACGTAGGGAACCTAAAAAAAATTTTTTGACGTCAAGGTTTGGACCACCCTGTATAAGTATCTCTAGATATATTTAGTACTCCTAGTAATCTATTAGGTAGGTAATCGTACTCTAACTTCACTCTCAATTTGTATATAACCATAATAAACGCATCCTGTATGGCAACGCGAAGGCTTTTAGTAGCCCCGTACTTTTAGTACGTACCCTGAGAGTTTCATTTCGTATAAAAACTTGTTGGCCATTGTACTGGCCGTTCCCACCTCGGTACCCGCGCTAAACATGTCATAAAAATTTGTGACAGCATTAAACTCATACGGCTGTTACGCACCCAGGGGCTCCTGAGAAGTTTGGAAAGTATAAAATGGGTTCGTAATGTACTTATATTTTATTTAAAGAGTAAAATTCAAGCGACAGAATAGTAATGTTGGTAGCGTAAGCGACATCTCAGATAAGGTATCTTTTACCGCGTGAAAGGAATGCGCGACTATGATTAAATCGCAAATATTACGACTAGCCATGTAAAAATTAAAGTACATGTAGCACATTAACATTGATAAAGTAGATCCAAGTAGAGCAAAGCAAAATAAATTCACTAATTGAACGTGGTCAATGAACGTCGACGAATGTGTTACTGTTTTTATTGAGCTGATAAACTGACACCGCGTTCTCAGTGCATTATAAGTATTTTTATTAAAATATTTTTCCTAGATTCATAAGCTGTGTGTTCCACTTATTCCAAGTATTCGATAACCTGAGTTCCCACGCCTCAAGGTTGAGGATGCGTTTGAAATCCACGAAGTACGTTGCAACATGAAACATAGCAGATTTGTGGTGCATGTGTTAGCGGCGTAGATGTGATTGGTGGATTTCACACATGATACTCTCTGATAAAGCCACACTCTTGCCCTTGTAGGTATTGAGCAAGTGACCCATAATAGTACATTGTGCATCTAGGGGGGTAAGTACGGTATTACTAACGAGAGTGTAGGCTTTTAATGACTCTAGTTAGTATTCCGTTTACCGACCGTGATTCATACAATGTTTCTCATCACACTTGCGAGCAAAGAAATTAGTTAAGACAAAATATTATTAAATGACTTACTAACATTTTTATTACTCCCTAGGGAATTTCACTTTTCTATTACTTCCGCTATGCATACAAGCAATGGCGCGCTTAGACAGCAACACGGAATAATAAAAACAGTGGAAATGGCATAAGCCTAGACTACTATCAGAGCCGATGTCGCCAACACGCACACTGTCGTACCGTTAACTACATAGATATCGCGCACGTGATTGGTCGTAATATTTCATCATAATTGTAATAAGAACAAATGCCAGTTAATATACCTTATGTCTACAGCGTAATGTTTACATTTGATTGCGTGAATTGTTAGTTATGACGTATTTAAACGAAAAATGATAAAAGCATAGATAGTTCTGCCACCTAGCGTCGAGTAACCAATTTATAAAGCTCCGATAGTTCCGCCACTCGACACTAGGCTGCAGCACTTGTCTATGATAAAGTAGCGTAGGAAATAGTGATGTTTGTGTCGCGTGCACAGCGGGTTATCGATAAAAAAGTAGATGATGAAGTATGTGCACGGTAGGCCCAATAAACTATTTTTCAACACACTTGCTCGTAACGTAGGTATTAATTCATTTAATATAAGGGGTGGAAATTCCTTTTCGGTCAGTGAGGACAGGTGCCAGATCCAGAGTAGCTACCCGAAAATGGTCTGAGAAGACCGTCCTTCAATTATAAATTAATGAAAATTTGCGTTTACAGATTTTGGGAAAAACATACAGGGTGTGAGAAAATAGTAATTTGTGACTAATTTTTTTTTATGCCAATCGATCCTTTTTCTGTTCAGGATGTCTTGTATGGAACCAAAAAATTTCGGCTTGAAAAGCCGCAGATCGAGATTTAATTTAGCTTTTTTGTACATTTCCGTAAGTTGACCATTAGGAAACTATTGGTACTGGATAGGAATAGAATCGATTGACATAAAAATATTAAATGTGAAAAATACAATTTTAATTTTTTATACACTTGCTTTTAATCCTGAACAGAAACAGGATCGATTGGCATTAAAGAAAAAGATATGTCAAAAATGACCATTTTCTCGCACCCTGTATGCTTTTTCAAAATCTGTAAACGGCAATCTTCATTACTTTAAAAACGAGGGAAGGTCTAAGACCATTTTCGCGTAACTACTCTGGTTTTGGTAGCTGCACTCACTGACCCAATCCCAACCACCCTGTAAAGAATTTCCACCCTGTATATTAAGTATAGATAAATCCCATTATTATATAAATTAAATTACTTTAAACTTGAAAACCACATCATTAAGCTTACATTAATATCAAATACTGCAAAAAAATAATATCGATAACTTTATCGACAACACCCCGTGACCTTTTTCTACGGGTCAACGGACGATCGAGTAGCGAATGTTCTAGTATTTTGGCGATGTAGCTTCGCTATTCGCTTATGCGAATAGCGACCTTACTGCATTATGATAGAGTTTATTTTTGTGAGGCTCATTAATAAAAAACGTGTCTCGCGTAAAAAAGTTACAAATGTATTAATAGTTATTTATGTGGCTGGCGCATAATAAGAGGCATTAAACATGAGTGTGGTTTTATGAAACGAGCCGTAGGCGAGTTTCATAATAAGATCACACGAGTGTTTAATGCCTAATTATGTACAGTCACATACATAACTTTATCTACATGCATATAATAAGTTTTCTACAATATGTTTATTTTTGTGGCAGCAAATTATTGGTCACGGTTGTAGCGGCGTCCCGGATTTCTGGTGGTGTTTCACACATTTCAACATCACTATCTTCGTCGTCATAAATAATTTTTCAGTGTAAATATTTCACAACGAACTCGATAATATTTAACTTTCAAGTCAACAGTCCAAAAAAGTTGTATGTTTGAAACCACAGAGCACGGACCTCTTTAGTGTGTAATCTATAGGCAACCCTCCAACCTCCTTGTTTGAAACAATTCAAACAAAACAAATGACTGAACTGACATTAGTTTTTTTTTATTCATAAACCAGGTAAGGTCTTGAGTCGATATCGATTCTCAAATCGATTCTCAGTATTCGACATTTAGAAGAATGTATGGAATATGAATTTTAATGTGAATGAAATTACAAATCGATTAATTCGATAATCGAAGTTAAAGTGTGTTTTTTCTTTTTAACAGAATGTTCGAAATTTAATTGTGATTAAGATATCGGTTGCCGATATCGTAAAGTAAAAATTATGATACACCCACAGATACAGATTTCTTAAAGTAGGCTATTTGCTTACCGCCGCTAAACATATTGTAGACAACTTATGATATGGATGTAGATAAAATCAAATTAAATAATACTTAGCGATGGTAAGAAATGCCACCATTGGAGATGTTTTTGGTGCTGCTTTTATTTCTGGACTCCAAAATGGAGCAAGTGAGCATGTTTGCTAGCTTTTTCCTTTTTGCACAGGCAACCGTTACTCACGAATCGCTGCGTCGATCTACGGCCGAGTCGCGCGGAAGTTATGACCCACGGGTCCAATTTGTGGCACACGCGCCACGCCCCCTTTACACTTCTACTGTTTTTTCTGTTCTGTGGACAGCAAGTATGATGAAAAAACTATTTCTTCAATGATGTTTTTTTCTATTAACCCTTCTTTGAATACGTTATGAATGTTGGCGCCAGGTCTATAGTTGCATACAAAGATAGCCAACGACCAAACGATCTCTTTTGCAACTGGAAGCGTTCCAGACGCAATTAGCTTTAATTTTACATTACTAGCCCAGCCAGGGTTCCAAAGGTGAACCAAGTTATTAAGAGCCCAGTTTGTGATGACAACCTCATTGTACTTATAACTGAAACATAATTTATAAAATGACGATTGACATTTGCATGTTTGTTTGTTTTTCGTTTTTTATTGTGCTTTTTTGTCAGTTACCTGAAATTGAGGCAATTCTAGATTAAATTGCTTTTTTTTCTGGTGAGTGGCAATGTGCGAAATTGTATAGAAAAACGTTGATATTTTATATTTTTAATTTTCAATGTGACCGCACCTGAAATCATGACTAAAGGTAAAATCTACTAGCTAGTACCTAGTAAATTACTTTATTTTACACAGAATATGTTACAATTACTAAGTTGTAAAGAAATGTAGCTACAAAGGCGAGCTTATCCCTATAAGGGATCCCTTCGAGCTAACCTTTGAGAAAAACCTTTGCAGCTTATGTCAGTGTTCATAAAAGTGTTACCAATATCATTTTCTATAGAGATTTGGCACTCCTTTGCTGTAACGTATACTAGGGCGTTGATGTTAATACTACCCCGTGGGCCCATGACATAATCAGGGTTGGCAGAACATGGCTGCCGCAAGGTGTCATTCCAATCGCTTAGCCAAGTCAAAGACGCCGGCGAGCCAGTTCGAAAACTGTCTCCTGTTACACGTTACACATTATTATCAAACCGCGATTAGAATGGGATTCGAAAGTACTGTTGACACAACAGTGTTTAAGTCAAGCTAGGATAATATTTATAGTTATATTCATATGTTAATAGTTAAAGCGCGGAGACTTACAGACAATAGATTAATTAATCACTCACTACATTTATAAACAAGTCTTTTCTTGGAAAATGTTGCGTCATTTGTTGTGTCAACAGTACTTTCAAATCCCTTTCTGATTCCGGTTTGATAATATGAGGCTTACTAAAATAGCAACTAACTCTTGCTGCTACTGGCATATACCCTCCTGGCATATACTATCTTAAATCTTCAAAAGTTGGTATTAATCAATAAGACAATTTAGGTACAAGACGTCATGTTTTTCCTATTTTAATGTTGAAATAGAAAAAAACGACGACATCGTTGTGACTAAACGTTATCTAGTCAGGTTCAAAAATAAGCATTGTTTCACCGAGAATATTTTTAAAATCTGCGCTCTGTCCCACTTAATTACCTACCCATGGGTAAGCTCTGAACAGGCAAAGCTAGACCGGTATAGTCTATATACATTTTAGTTGATCTAGTTTATCATACTGATCCTATTATATCAGACTAGAAAATTATACGGACTATAGATATTATCCGTTTGCCGTGTGCTGACGGCAGTAAGAATACATTCGTCACCACCCTAACTCCTCCTGCGGGTGTCCTAAGAGTCGACCAAGAGATTGAAGTGTCACTGACCATTCTAAAAGATTGATGATGGACAGTAGCGTCATCATACTGCACATTACTGCGATCGCCAATGCGCTTGTCCGGCGTGGCGATTATGGGGATTTACCTCCTATTGCGTCTATACGCATAGTTAATAGGAGAGACCTACGTCCAGTAGTGGACTAACATAAGCTGATGATGTATGATGATGTATAGATATCTACCTATTTATTATTTCCGAATTATCACCTTGTTCACGTATGATCTTACTATGTTAATTTTGAGGCTTAGTTATAGGTATATTACACACAAAATGTAACCGTGAATCAGTTCACGTTAGTAACAACGACATCTATGGAGGTCATGTAAACACCTAACTAAAGAGTTCGTAGTGCGTTTGCGTTTCTACATATTTATTAAAATTTGATGATTAATGAATTCAAACCATTAATTAGATAAGAACAGCCGAAATGCCTCAATTATTGGTTAATCATCTAAATGATTATACCTAAGTGTAAGAATCATCTGATTCGGATGAATATTTAACAAGTTACGATTCCATTTTCTTTTCTCCTGAAACCGTTGTCCCTTACGAGATTTGAAATTTCCAATGTCGATAGGTATACTGGTTCGTTAGAATTCCGACACGTTGGCGCTCTGGCTACCTAGAATCACGGCCAGGAACGAGATGCCCACGCCCAGAAGCGAGATTAAACGGGTGTCCCCGGCCGCCTGCCTCCGACATTCGCAAAAATATTGGACTGCATTCAAACACTATTAAAATAAACTTTGGCCGCGGGAAATTATTCTAGAGAGGCTTTGATAAAACAGAAATATTCAAACGGAAGGCTAGCTTTGAGTAAATACTGTTGTACCAGTACGCTACATTTTTGTTTTTACATTTAAAATGCATAGATAATTATTATTTAACTTAAATTTAGTTTAGTCTTACCTATTTAAAAAAAGGATAGATGTTTAAAATGTTAAATATTAAAAATAATAAGCGTAGCTAATACTTTAAATCATAACCAGTGATCGGTTTTTTGGATTCCCCCGGCGGGTCTCCTGTAGTAACTGGAAAAATAAGCTTTGATTATTTATACGTATTTCCATGCTTTTTGAAATGTTACTGTTCATAATGTAATATAATAGTATTAATTTTTTTATAGTCACACCCATCATTTTATATACGCGTAATCCCGTGAGGGTGAATCCAAAAAACCGATCACTGAATTCATAAACCTTCAGGCAAAACTAACTGTTTTTAATATGTCTTAACTTGTCCTGTATTTTGGTGTAATGTGCCTTCATCATTATTTCCTATACACTTACCCCTTATTCATAAACGTCTGCTAACTTAACAAGCCGCTAATAATAGGGACAAACAATACTTAGCAGCTTGTTAAGTTAGCAGACGTTTATGAATAAGGGGTTTAGGGCCTGTTTCACCATCCCTGAATGAAATATAGATATCTGTCAGATAATAAATGTTAGCTATATTTTATTTTATATGCCTAGGAAAAAAATAGGGATTATGTCTGACGGACATATATATCCTGCGATTGTGAAACAGGCTATCTGGTACTTTGGATATTTACGTGTGAAATATAAATATCGAGTACATGTCGAATAAGCCAGCGATAATTTATATAAATAAACAAATAAACCCACTAAAATAAGCTTGACTTAAAGCTATGTTTATAATTTTAAAATCAAAACGACCCGCTTGCCTCTTGCACGTGAATATGATAGCCCGATGTATCTGCAGTAAAATAATAATCACGATTAAAAATCTACTTCATCAGATTTTTTTGAGATCCCGCCCTCAGACTCCTTGTTTTCGACCTTCAGAGATGCCAATGGGACCTCGGGACCCCTCTGATTTAAAAATCATTTTAAAAATCGGTTAACGATTCTCCGAGATATCTAGTAATATACATACAAATAATAAAAATCAGCATAATTGAGAACGTTCTCCTTTTTTGAAGTCGGTCTTCATAAACGATATTGTATTTCATGTGTCCTTAAATGCCTACATTAGTTGACACAATTACACAACCGAGTGTACAAGCACGTAAAAATCGAGCAGCACGAATAAGAACAAAGGCACTAATTCCGTATAGTATTATCGATAGTTTCACGTCAGCTCGATGGTAGCTTTGTTACGGCGACACACAAGAGAAATGTCCGACAAATTACATCCCGCGACTGCAACGCTCCAACACAATGCTCGGTTGCATCGATGGTTATTTTATGCAAAACCGGCTCCTCCAGTAGTCTTTTGGTTCTAGGAATATTCTTAACAATGTTAAGTGAAGTTTTTAAATGAAGAAACTGCAGTAAAACTTAGTGCTCGTTAGGGAGACGCTACCGGGGAAATTATCTTCTGTTTGCTGGGTCGGAAGATGTTTTATGAAAATTTACCATTGATCTTTTGCTGCTTAGTTGTAGAACTTTATTTCGAGTTTATATTGTGAAGGAATGCGGCGTATCCACGTAGAGCTTTCTCTGCAATCCGCAAAAGTGTCGCCGGGCATACGAGAGAAATGGTACAAATTGCGTCGCCTGACTACGCGCCGCTCCGGCGCGCCCGGGGCACCCGATTTATTACATAAACACTCCTAAACGTACATGCTACGACGTTTGTAACTACTCTTATTAATTAGTAAGAAATGCATTAGTGAACTGAAATTCTAATTTCTTAGGTTATCTGTTTATGTACGTGTATTGACTGACAATCTGACATATACATTTCAGAATATTATTAGCTACATGTTTCTACGATCCACCGCCAAGCAACGTACCATGTTCATTTGTTTATGATCTCTTTGTCTTCTAATATTATGTAGTGCTAGTAAATAATAGGTAATTATTATAAGAAACTTTCGTTTAGGCCATAGGTAGGTACTTAAATAACAAGACGTATGACGTGTGGATGGCAGAAACAGCAAAGGGAAGGTACAATTACATACATATATAATGTATATTTCTTTACTTCCTATTAAAGAAAATACCCAAATTTACGATGTAATAAAACAAGAATACTGCTTTTAATTTGTATTTTGTGTTAAGGAATCACATAAAACGCGGCTTACAGCTGAATTTTGTATTGGTCCTGAATCGTTTAAGTGTCTTAAATGTGTTTGCAAGAAATTAAACCCACACCCCTATTAAAGTGTTGAAGAGAATGGCTTCTAGCTCGTTTTGGTATTTTATATGTTTGTATACATAAAGTAAAAAAGTAGATAAAAAATATATTAAAGAAATAATTTTTATTTTTAAACATTTTCGTTATGTACACTGATATGCTTAGGTATATGCTTAAATTATAAATACATCGTCCATTAAATACAAAAGCGACGCATGTCAAAAAAATACTTTTTACAGGGGAGCTGTTTAAAGATTTTGTATTCGTTTTTTTGTTCACAAATTTTTTTTACAGCATTAATATTATATGTGTTATATATCAATTTGTAGGTATTTTAACCCTCTTTTGATGTGTTTGGTTATTAGAAAGTAATATGTGCTGTGCAAGCTTTTATGAGCGTATACGTCCGTTTTTCATAAAAAAATAACATTAACTCTGAATTTTTTTTTCCATGATAGTCCACAAATACAAAAAATAAGCAGTTATTTCATTTAAATGATACATAAAATCATGTCTTAAACATAGAAAATAC
>JALPQI010022736.1:0-13405 GCA_025490895.1 Thaumatotibia leucotreta
AGCCATTAAAAGAAATACTCGTATTCAGTTGGAAAAATATAATGTAGAATAGACAATTGAAACCGTGGATGCACTGATACTTTTAGAGCATAGTCACAGCGACCGTTGGTCAGAGGTCACAGTTAAACTTTTTTTGGACCCTTAACAGTTAATTGGGACTGGTGATACGACATCATCGGTCTTGATATGACATCAGTGGGACTGGTGAATGTAGAACTGAAAATTTTCATAAGTGTAGTTTAAAGTTAAGTAGTTAATTTGTAAATATCAGTGTTGTTATAATACCTTGTGAAGACTTATCACGGTATCAGTGACGAGAGTGTATAAAGAGATCTGCAGCATACGTTTGTACAACATAATGTGTGCATACAAGAAATCGACAGTATCAAATTTACCTGTAGGTAGATCCCTTAAGCTTTACCAGGAACTTAGACCATGCACTGAAAACAGCCTTCATGGAGAAAGCTTTTAATGAATTAATACGAGTACCTCAATGCATGTTGTCTCTCAATCTTATGATAGATTAGATAAGTTGAAAGGCTTAGGATTTTTTCGAAATCAAAAATTGATATTTATATTGAATTTGCCTTCTATTTTATGCGTTTTGCGCTAGTTCTATAATGCAGGTCATTATAGTGTGGGCGTGCGTAACTACGCAATATATTAATTTAGTAGTATCAAAGTTTCAGTTTTAAAATCACGGCTACAGTTTTATTTGCAAGTGAAAAATAGGTATTGTAATATTGATATCGATATCGATCGGTATGTTTATTAGGCAATGCCCTAGTAAATCGGTTAACGCAAAGCAAACAATTTACATATTCATTTTAACTGATGACGAAAAGGCATAGATAAATAGGAAGTAGATTATGATTTTGTATATTTTTATTTCATCTTGTTTATTTATTTCTACTGGTACGAAATGTAACAAGTTTATTTACATTTTACAATAAATATGCATTGTGTAACGAAAATTTAATTTGCATATGTATTGACAACTTTCGTTACACAGTGGAATTAATTAAACTCTAAATTAATAATGTAAGTCCAAGAAGTACATTTTTTATATCGATTGAATTGATAGTTTTTTTATTATTTTGTGTTTTTCTATGTCCGTGCCTTGCTATGTCAATTTAACATTAATAAATGTAGCTATAGCTAAGAATCTTTTGTATATCTAACATTCGTTGCGGCTGTGCAAACGGGATAAATATGTGAAAGCGATATTAGTATTAGGAATTTTAATATCACTATACTAATATTATATTTGTTAGCTAGTAATGATGTACCTATCCACCGTAGTTTATCTTTCGCCTTTCCTACATGAAGACATTTATGATGGTCTTCTATCGCGTAAAAAGACAGAAGAAACTGTCTGCTTAAATTAATAGTTAGTAAT
This sequence comes from Thaumatotibia leucotreta, assembly GCA_025490895.1. NCBI lineage: Eukaryota > Metazoa > Arthropoda > Insecta > Lepidoptera > Tortricidae > Thaumatotibia > Thaumatotibia leucotreta. The sequence continues at coordinate 1,400 of JALPQI010022736.1, forward strand.
GGTTTTTAATTTAACCCTTTAACGGGCAGTACTAAAAAAAAATTGAATTCAAGCCTCAACACCATCCTATAGTTAGTGCAAAAAATTCTTTACAAGAAAAAAATACAAAAAGATAGTCATGCAGGGTGGTCGTTTTTGAGACTGAAGCCCTATAAAGGGTTAAAATTTTGTGAGACATAATAAATATAATTATAATTAAACGGTTAAATTCACGCGTGGGCTCGGTGAGTTCGGTGTGCTTATGTCGTGTTCGGTGAAAAAAGCCTGCAGTCGCATATGGGCATTTTCACTTCTAGGGACAGGGACACCCAATTAGCTTAACTCTCACAAAAAAGTTACCGTCGATGTCAGTTTTGTAACGACAATTAAGCATTAAATATTACCAAAAAGAATGTTTTATCATTTAATCCAGAAAGAATACGCGTTTATGCAATATAAAAACATGAATAAAGTGGATTTACGTAAATATTTCATGCTTAATTGTCGCTACAAAACTGACATCGAAGTTAATTTTTTTGTGTGAGTTAAGCTAATTGGGTGTCCCTAGAAGTGAAAATGCCCATATGACATCAGTGCGCAAGACCACCCTGAACCAGTTTTTATATCAACGGGCTCAGAGAGCTGCGCGGCGAGCATTAGTACGCGCCGCGTTCGCGAGTCGCGACAAGTGAACACGGTCTCAGTGGTTAATAATCAGAGATCGGATTTTTGTGCGACGTCTCATACTAAATATCATCAAAATGACGTAAGTCACTAAGAATGTCGCAAATCCATCCGATCTCTGTTAATAATAGAGACCTAGGCTCACTAAATCATGTCGCGCGTAGTGACTAAATACACGCGAGTTTAACCGTTTAATTATAAATGGTTTTTAATTTGTTTTCATCGCGGTGAATATTTTTGATATGTGAAAAGAGTAAATAACACTTCCCTTTGGAATTTCCGTAGTTGCGTAAAAAAAGTACCAGTCTTCAAGCCAAATAAATAAATGACAGTGAACGTAGTATCTCAGTGTAAACCTAAATATGTACCATCAGGTTGGAATTTTTCGGAATATATGAGTGACAATTGATCAGATGGATATATTCCAAAAATATATAACTACAACTTTTGGTGTTAAGGACTCACCCCCTTATTCATAAACGTTTGCTAACTTAACAAGCCGCTCATAATTGGTTGTCCCTTTCGGTCTTAACACTCTTAACAATGTGTCCATAAGAGCAAAGGGGACAAACAATTATTAGCGGCTTGTTAAGTTAACAAACGTTTATGAATAAGGGGGTTAAATCGTAAAACATCCAGTTGATTTCGTTGTGTTACCAAAGTTTACGCAAGAATCATGAATGTTACCGAAGTAACGCTTTGACATTTTTTACTAATCCACCGAGATATTAGATTAATTAAAAAGTATTATTTTAACCAAAAGATAGTTGTTAGAATTTCTCAGAACTTCTACAGATCTATTTTTCGATGTCTATTTCATGTAAATAACTATGACGGGTTTTTTCTGAAAACTTTAGACATGAGGGTTTCGAGATTAATTCCAGGGTCGCGTTTTATAAAGTTACTATTTACAATTTTGCTATTTGCCTCTTTTTCTAGGCAATATGTGCGAGCGTTAGAGAGCCAAACAGCGAATTTGTAAAATGTAACTTTATAAAACGCGACCCAGACCTAGGCAGTCTGTCAATTTAGTGAATTTACTTATCTGCGGTCTACTTATATGTAGGTCACTACAATAATTTGTATCCAGGACATCTCATACATGTATCAGTATGTAAAATAATTTATTTTACTAGTTTTGGTGTTAAGACTTACCCTCATGTCCAAAATATTCCATGTGTCCTAAAGAAAGGGGTAAACTTTTTATTTTTACTGTTTCCTTACGTCATTGAGTCGTTTCCGTTAATGCGTAAAGGTGCATGCCGACCAAAAGAGCATTCGCTGTTCTATCCCCCACTCTACGAAATCAACGAATCACGTTTCGTGTAACGATCGAATTTCGTAGAGTAGGGGTTTAGAACAGCGAATGCTCTTTTGGTCTGCATGCACCTTAACTTTACTTTTGCTCTCGCTCGTATACTGCATATCGTCGGGGAAAGTGCAAATAGTGGTTAACTACCAAAACAGATAGAGTTCAAATATCAAACAATTGACACTCAAATTGAGCCTAATAGGGATGATGACTGTAGTTAAAATAAATTATTTAACATTATACACGACATAATGCACGAAGAAATTATTACTAAGATGTAGATTGCAGTAATTTTTGTACAGACAGTAACTATTTAATAAATTGAACAGAACTTAAAAGAGTAGGTCATTTGGCAGTAGGTACTCAAACGTGACGTCACTTTTGAGTATTTCATATAAAATTCCATAGTGGGGATCGTTTTGACAGTTCGAAAAAAGATGCTGATTTGACTTGCCAGTCATCATCCCCGACGATATGGTGTACGACTGGTGCGAGCAAGACATAAAGTAATTTCCACTGACGCTAGCGTAACTGTTACGGCAAATTGATCGTAAGGACACTGACTTTTTAATTCTTAACCTTTGAATTGACACCATGCTTGCGTCGGAATTTTAGACGGTATTATGTGCTGAACAAGGTAGTTTTTAGAATGAAAGGAAGGTGACTTGGGGTAAGATGAAACGGTTTTTTGAATGGGGTAAGTGAAGAACTTTGTTTCATAATTATACTGCTGCAGTAGAAGGACGACTTTTTGTATTTCACCCACAAAACTGTTTTATCTTATCCCAAAGCACCTTAACCGAGTTTTTTCAGAATAGATCACTGATTTTCATATGAAAAGCACTCGCCCATAAACCCTTTTATAAATACACTTCTCATTTGTGAACTGAGGTTCAGAATTAAAAGGTCACCCTAACGTATAAAACTAGATTAAGGCACCAAGTGTATAATAACAAACGTAACGCAATTATAATTTTTTGTATTACTGAATTTTGGTTTACGGAAGGTTTCCGAATTGAAACATATTAATAATGCATTGTGTTATTTGTAAATTTTATGTAATAGCGTTTATAAATAAATAATAAACTAAATTTTCGTTTATTATTATTTATTAAACATTCGTTAGTTGGATTAGTCATATCGTTTAGGTCCTATAACAAAAATCTTCAATTTGACGTATGAAAAACCAATAATATATATTATTTAAAGAACGAATTACCTAACTAAAAATCTAAAAATGTATGTAAACTGAAGGTTTATGGTTTTAAGTTCGTGATAAAACCAAGATTATTTTCTAAAAATGCGTGATTAGGAAATAATGTAAGTTTTTAGGTTTGTTTACACTTTTTTTGGTTTTCTAATGACATGACGAAAAGTAGGTACCTATACCTACTAGTGAAGCGTGGGGACCGTTGATACTTTTACCTTAAAATGTAAATAAAATAAGTAAACAAAGCAGACGATTTAGACGATGTTTATTTTATAATTTAAACAAATTCAAATAATATTTTGAACAATATGTATTTACAAATTATATTAAGTATTGATATTTGTGACTAGATTCATTTTGTATGAGTGAGCATATCATTCACATTGCCCGTACATTCCCACGTATCCCTTAAAGTAGGTACTGCCATTGTATATAAATATAAACGAAAAATATCAAGAAACTATAGTTGTTCGTTCGTTTCTTATAATTATAATGATACCACATAGGAACAGTAAAAACAAGGGGTACCAACATTCCATAATTCACAAAAAATAACATACAAAAATTAACGTTAAATCTCACTGCAACAATTATATTAAAATATCTTAAAGTAAAATCACATTGTGATGTGCTGGGACGGGATAATCAGAACTGAGACAAATTTAAAACTATCAAAAACTAAAACGCACACTAAAGTTTATAATATCTACTAAGAATAATCATTATAGTGTAGCAGGCTAGTATAGGATCGACGAATTCAAAATTAAACCAGTGCTTAGTACAAGTAAAAAAATACGCGCAGGCACTTTTTATTTTCATGTCAAAATTGTGACAATACAGCTTTGATTTTATATGCGCTCTATATGTTTATAGGCGGTTTGTTTACTAATCTGCCTGACTGTATCGATGCGGTGATGATGTATTTTTGGCGTCATTTAGGTACCGCCGTTGCGTATTTTGTAAATTTAGAAACTTGTCTGCCGGCCACTGGCCAGGTACTGAAATAATTGTGGATTCCCGAAAACTCTATGAAGAACTAAAATTATTATTCCTTATAGCCCAGATGCTACATCACAGTCGAATTTGCCAGTGACAGAAATTCCATTAAAGACGTGATGGACTATTCTTCGGAAGAGTGTAATTGTAAGTGACCAATTTCTAGCGTGTTTATTTATTCATTGTGCAAAATTTACTGTATTTGTATCTAGATATCAAAATGATAGTTATGTAGATATAATGTAACACTTAAACTTTGATAAGTAAATAAACAAACGTAATGAAATGGTCACTTTCATTACGGTCACATGGACCCTGATGAGCATCTGGGTTTAGGTGTGTCAGTCACAGCTACAGCCCTAGGGGCGAACCTAAATATAAGTCTAAGGTAAGCTGGTTATAGCTCTAGTGGGCCGAAGAGGTGCCTGGCTTGGCAGTCATCTCTCTCGTCTCCGAGGAACTGCGCGAACAGCTCCTGATATCTGGCTAAGGTGAGACCGCCCTTCTTCCTGTCGTCATCCTGAAACAAAAACAACCATTTTTAGGGGCGAATGCATAAAAATAATTAAGAAGTTAAAGGCCTATGATAACAAAATATAAAGACATAATCTTTGGGTTACAATACAGTTAAATTCTGTGAAACAACTCTTGGCAGTGATAAATAGCAACAAATATTAATTTTCCATGAGTGAGCAATAATACGCGCCTGCGTTTTTTACGCCTATCGCCTATGTCTACATTTTACTCTTTGTAAAAGTAACTTTCGTAACACTGAACGTGATGGTGAATTTCGTTTTCATTAAGGCCTTAACTATGTATGCATTTTTTTTAGAATGGGTAGACCCGCAGATAACGGTATCAACTTCTAGCGTATATTTAGTTATTATCAAGTCTTTCAAGAGAAAGTGGCGTTCAAAATAAGCCGAAATAATCAATTAATTTAAATGGTGTAATATAACGGACAAGTAAAAACTAAAAGAAAAGCAGATAAAATAAACATTTTTAATTCCAGTAGCTGTCCGCCCACCGACGCGAGGGGTTTGCGTCATCGATTGTATTTTGAATGTCTGTTAGAGTAGTCAGTACTGACCGTTCAGAATATTGTTCTTGATGAGCATTTCTCAAAATTTCAAGCTGGTAAACTCGCTGAGCAAGATCCACCACATATATCCCAAAGATTCCCAAAATGTTTGTATGAAACATGCCTTTTTTGTTACCAAAAATGTATAGGAATCTGGTGACTAAAAAGGAAACTTCCATGCAAACTTTCTGGAACATTTTGGGAAAAGTGATGGATCTTACTCAGCATTATTGACTCTACCAGCCGGCAGCCTACCAATTTTTATCAATATCGAAACGTAATCCCAATGTAGGTACAAACTTTTTGAGAGTTCAAACATTTCAATCTATACGAGATAGGGAAAGATAGAGACATGGGTAGTGTCCCGATATTGGCAGATCTGCCCATCGAGAAGGAAGCGTTTCTTCAGATTATTCTATCGAGCAAATCTCGTAAAATGTGTTGTTCTCTCTCGTTACAACATTTTTTCCCATTCAACGCTTTGTGACGTAATGGGTGAGACAGGAATGACTCAATGGTTGTACGTAGGAAGCCTTCAGCACAGTGGGCTGATGACCTGCGAAGGTCGCGGAAGTCACTTCACTAGGAACGTGTTTTCCCGAAAGTCAGAGTTATTGTCTTTGAATTGGGTTATCAGAAAATGTGTCTTGTGTCTTTAATATTTGATTTTGAGTATATCACTTTTAGAAATGGGTGAATATCTGAGCGTTTCAACCGCCTAATTTTAGTGGCATAATTTTTGCCGAAATTTCTATTAGCTACGATGCGCTACTTTGTCACTTGAAGGTGGTACCTTATACAAATGACGAAGTATAACATTGAGACGTTTAGAAACTTCGGCAAAAATGATGCCACCAAAATTAGGCGGTTGAAACGCTCAGATATTTACCCAAATATGGATGTTATCAATTGATAGGAAAATTGGCCTCAATTTTCTATTTTTTTACATACTGTATTCGAACGCAACTAAAAGTTTCATTATATTTGTATGCAAAAATTGAAAACGTAAAAAAAAACTGAGAAATAGTATATTACAGATCGAACAACATAACTATTCGAATTACTACAAATTTTGAATATTAATTTTCTCTGATAAAAGTAATTGTCCAACTGTGCGATATTTTATAGAAGAATACAGTACCTACTTATCTATTATTTAGCAGGTAAGCCAGTTAGGAAGATTAATTACTATTACCACATAATTAAGGAAAGCTGATTCTATCGTGCTCTATGCTGGCTGACAGCCAACGAGTGTTTTGTTGCATTTTATTCGGAAATCGGTAGGCGGCTATGTTATAATAGAATTCTTCATTCTGTTGGTCTATCAACGTAATGCGTGTTACGTATACGATCGTCACTGGAATAGTTTATAATGTTGTGTGTTCAAGAAATACTTGTAAATATTGTCGTTTCTACATCATTTATGTTACTAGGTAATTGTTATTATGACAACGATTTCATGTAAAATGTATCGTAAGCCCCTCAATTTTGGAGGTGGCCCGAAAGGATGTCTGTCACCAATGTAATTGGAGATTAGAATTTTCTTTTCAAGGTTTAGCTGACAGTAGTACATTTTTGACAGACCACTTTCAAGGGGATAAGGGGGTAACGACAATTATCGAATGACATTATTTTCGTTACACGAATAAAACAAAAAAAATCTGTAAATTATTTCATTATTGTATTTACCTACGCTGACTTCGTGTTTGCTGTGAAATAATATGCTACCTACCGATTTCTTTTAAGTTTTAAATAAGAACACAGACCCTCGCGGTACCAGTGCTTGGCTGTGCTGCATCCATAGCGGAGGACCTCAAACGCCGCAATTAGCAACCCTCGGCTATATGTTTGAGGTGTTTTGGGTCGAAATGCCCCACGCAATAGATGCCACTGGTGACCAGAAGGCTGGTCAATATTTCGCTCAGAATAAGCATTGCCTTAAGGCCCGGCCACGACATTGGTCTAAGTCGATCAGCGGCGAGCGAATATATCGGCATCCCGCTCCAACTTATGGATACGCTCGCCGCTGTTCACCTTAGACCAATGTCGTGGCCGAGGCATTTTTCAACGTGGTAATGTGGCCAGCCTTCCGCCTATTGGCAGCGATTTGGTAGAGGTTTTTTATTTGTGGTTTCCTTTTATTACTTAATCATTTTTTGTGGATGCTTTTTATTCTACTTTATCTATTCTAACTTTGAAAAATTGAAAATAAATAAATTTAAATTAAGGAACAGATAGATTATGTAAAGTACTTAGTACAGTACAGTTTTAGTTTTCATTTCAACCAACACGAAACAATTTTCTTCTTCAGCCACACGGCAAAAGGACTAGTTAGTACAAGTAATTAAATAATACATAAATATACAAGCTGCCTATTTATCATAAATATGAATTAACCAACCCAACAATTAAATTCATGTCCCAAGCCCCAACTCTGTTCTAACTTTCTAACACAATTTTGTCCTCTAAAAGGGTTAGAAGTTACGTAGGTACCTACTAACTCAGTGAAAACAAACACACCGTATTTGATGAGGTGACATGCGGTTGACGTGTGTTTACTTTACAAATACCAAACTTTGAATTTACTTTTACCCCCTTAGGTCTTGCCCTTGCTTAATCGTGAGAGAAAGAGAGAGACGGATATGCCAGATATCAGGGTCCCGTTTTATAAAGTTACAAGATACAGGTTACAAGTGTACAGGTTACAGGAACCTGTAATGCACTATGAACTATTACAGGTGTTTTATAAATACACACAAAAATTTACAATTGTAATGAACCATGGTAAATCTCGATTACAAGTAACATCTACAGGCGTGACGGACATCACTAATTAAAAATAAAAACTGACGTAAATAATCGTATCCACAGATTATATATCGACGGTGGAAAGGAGAAACCCTTTAAGCGACATTTTGGTCAAAAATGAGTTTTATATATCGACGGAACCGGCTTTTTTTTCTGCGTCGTTTAAGCCAAGTAATACTGAGATCTGACGACTTCAATGTCGCTTAAGGTATAATGAAAATAATGGTCAAATTTAAAGACAGGGATGTTAAGCGACGCAATTATTGGCTAAAATTTAGACAGTGTCACTTAAGCATACACATTTATATACATAGTCGCTTAAGTTTTTTTTTTTCAGTGCTACTGTTGTCGGTTAATTGCATGTCATACAAATTACCTTACCCTGTAAGCGACACTTTTCTGACTAAAATAATTTTATTTATAAGCCGTAGGGTCGCTTAAAGGCTCGTTTCGGAGAATTCTTAGGTCAATATCAATTAAGCGACATTTATTTCAGAAGGTTCCAAGTTTATTGAAATAACGTTATTACTATTTCATAGATATGACAATTTGACAAAATACGTTCAAAGAACACAAGTCTCTAAAGCGGCCACAGAAAGTGATACGATTTTTTTTCCTAAAAATAAAACTTTAAAACGCTCTCCTGGACAATTACCAAAATGTCGCTTAACAGGTTTCTCCTTTCCACCGTCGATATGTTTATTTTGATGGAAAATCAGCCCTTCTACCGCGAAATTCAAAATTCGTAAATTTCGAAGATTTTTCGCCGTAACTCCAACGAAGGCTTCATTAATTAAAGTGAGAGAGACAAATCCTCGAAATTTGCGAAAATCGCAGTGGGGCCGCAGAACAAAACGATGAGAGAGATGTTCCAAATTTGTGTGGAGTTCATTCGCCCTTTGAAGTCGTACGGTGTCCGACTCCGAAAGTCCAAATTTATTAGGAGCTGAAACAGTCTCGGTCAACGCTATCGGGGTACAGTCAAGGGAATAAATATAATAATATATACAACTTTAGACCTTATGCTCCAGACATAAGTAAAAAAGTGTAGTCATAGTCAGCGGCCCTACCGCAAGCTCGAAAATCCGCAAATTTCGATTATTTTTCTCTTTCACTCTAATATCGCCTTGTTAGAAGTGACAAAGACAAATCATCGTTTGCAGTTTTCGGAGTCCGTGGTAGTTGGCCAAAACTATGAAGAATCTCTCAGAAAGCGAATAATTTCAACAGTATTACGAGCAAACGTCTGTAGCACACGAAATAACTGGGAAAATTGCACTTGTAGTTGCGGTTACAGGCCTCCAGACGTACGTCAGTTTTTGTTACAAATCTACCACAACTACACTTGTTATTTACAATATTTTTATAAAACACTTGTTCGATTACGAGTTTAAAAGTATTAAACTCCTGTATTTTTGTCTATGGCTATGGCTGAGCTACAGGCACTTGTACCTGTAACTTGTAAAATTGTAACATAGTACTTTTATAAAACGCAAATTGTAAAAAAAAGGGGAAGTGTTGCCAGTAAACGCTTGTAAAATTGTAACTTGTAAGTTTATAAAACGGGACCCAGGATGCTTAGCCAAGTTGCCAATCGCTAACGCTTAGTAGCGTTTCGTAGTTTTCTTTCCCTCTCTGTCTCCCTTTCATATTAGTGCGACAAAGTTAGCGGCCTTTCGTTTACGATTGACGATTAAGCGTTAGCGATGGGCAACTTGTCTAAGCACCCAGTTGGGCAAAAAGTAATCCGATTACTTTTGTACACATACAAAATAGTACATTTCGATGAAAGTGCAAAATAGTAGGTACATTACGACACAAAAAAATTTAAAATTATTATAATTATTAAAATTTAGTGCAAGAAGTGGGTCATTTTACGTCAGGTTCACAACTTCGGAGGGCCATCTGTACTAAAAAACGTCGTACGAGACACGTGCAAAAACGAAATTCATAACTCGTGTCGATTTAAAACATCGCCACTCGTTTCGAATTTCATGTTTTTCGCACTTGTGTCGTAATACTCGTAATGTACTATTTTTTCGATGAGGGTGAAAGTTGGAGCCCGAGTGAAACGAGGGCGACAATCACCCGAGTTCAAAAAAAGTTTTTACACGTGTATCGTACTACTTTTTTCATAACAAGTGCCATAAAACGAGAAATTAACGCACGCGAAGCGTGCGCAAAGTTTACTTTTCCGCACTAGTTAGGACAATGTATTTTACAGAAGCAATCAGATTACTTTTTGCCCGACTTTGGCTGTGGTTGTCAACTGAAGATTTAAAAGATAATGATTAATTGACAACGTTTCAAAATTTTCGATGTCCCTAAATCGAAAACCATTTCGAGATATACGCATGTAGATCATAAAAATATATTTTTGTTAAAAATCTTAAAAATAGTTTAAAGGGGAAGTGACGTCACATAGCTGATTCAGAGCTGCCACTATAACAAAAAAATCTTGGGTTGGAACGTCACTGGTATTTGGCAGTGACATTTGACACTTGTTACCGTTTTTCGTCGTTTTCTTACGTATATTATAAAACATCACTTGTGACGACATTTTGCTGATTATTGACGTTTGTAACTAACGCTCTTTCTGCTCGAAGTAGTAATAAAAAGGGATTTTCGCACCAAAATGGCATTTTTTTTTAAATAAAAAAATACGTGTATATTGTGATATTGAGTTCTTTCAAAACAGACAATAAAAACTAGGACAAAAAAATATGAAATATCAATTCATTCGGATTTCTCCCATTCTGTAAATATTTGTCCGGTTTGAGTTGCATTTGACCGACTGAGACATCATTAATCCTGCCGATCGCTCGCAAATCGGCCGGTTTCGTCATTGACATCAATCTACTTCGAGAGTTGCCAAACGGCCTACTCCTGAGTTGTTGTTGCCATCAGTAATGCTAATGACTTGCCTCTGATGAAGCGGAATTTTATTGCGTTACACCTGAAATTTAATTCATGATAGCATTGATGGAATTTCAAGTTCATGTATGAGTTATTGTCAGAGATCGAACAAATGTGCGCCATTGTTCGCAATAATAAGGACTTGACTCCAAAATTGATTAAAAAATTAACCATTGACACCGGCAGCTATGAAAACATTTGTAAATATAGTCCGTGGGCTAGTCGGTCTGAAATTAGAAAACGGTATAATTTGGGGGTACCAAGTGTCCTTTTTACAGTAGTTAGACATATTCATAAGGATGTTAAAAAAGTATGATAGACATTTCAAAGTGGTAGCTAATAGGCATACGGGCTATTTCAAGATTTCCGTTGTATGACAGGTATGGTTAAAATTAGGAGGTACAAATTTTTCTTTTCACGGCTGTTAGGTAAGCTTATAAAAACGTCAAAAATGCAAGATTGCCATTTATAAGTGCTACCTAACAAAAATGGGGGCCAATCAAAGATGGTGGATCTCAAGTTTTACAAAATCAAGTATATCTCGAGAACTATTAAATATATCTAATTACTCTCTTGAACAAAATTAAAGGCATATCTGTAAGCTTCATATTTTGCATATACACCATCTTGCTAAAACCAACCAATAATTAATTATGACCAAATTTATGACAATTTCGTGATTTAGATTTTTTTTGTGTCGTGTTTTTACATAGTAGTCATGACGCTAGAAAAATTAAATATTTTTTTAACGATGGTGTACTTAATAAGCTTTAATTTGATATATATAACTTGTTGACGATATTAAAAAAAAAAGACACATAAAAAATATTTAAATGAATTTTAGTCATAATCCACCGTATACTTAGTGATTTAAGAGGCGAAGTCCGACTCACAGTTCAGTTTTTTTTATATTTTTCAATCTTGGTTATTTGAAATAAGCATTATTATTTACGAGTGGCACTTCCATCGCCTCTTAAATCACTAATGGATTATGACTACAATTCATTTAAATATTTTTAT
>JALPQI010022737.1:0-11174 GCA_025490895.1 Thaumatotibia leucotreta
CATAGATAAGACCGAAAGGTGCAAACAATACTTATCAACTTGTTAAATTAGGAGACGTTTATGAATAAGGAAAATACCCCCCCCCCCCCCTTATTCATAAACTTCAATAACATATCGTCGGGGAATAGTGCAATACCTTGTAACTGGGTCATTTGCAGAAAAAGTGTACCTTTTAATGTCACGAAAATAAGTATGTAAATTGAGATTTCTCAGTAACAAATTTGAGATTTTTTTTATCAGTTTCGTTACATTTCGTTTCATGAATACATTTAGTATGGGAGTAACGAAACTGAGTAATCTCAATTTACATACTTATTTTCGTGACATTAGGGACATACTTTTTTTGTTTCATAACTGAAAAGTACGCACGATGCCGAGTAAAATGATGTATTACAGTCCATGATCGCAAAAAAACTTAAAAGGTACACTTTTTCTGCAAATGACCCAACTAACAAAACAGATAGAGTTCAAATATCAAACAATTGACACTCAAATTGAACCTAATTGATTTTGTTAATTACGCAGCGCCGAAGATATAATATATGTATTTATTTTCCCAATTTGCCGCTGTGGTGCTCACGCGCTTGAACTATTAGTGCCATCTAGCGGGATTGCATGGAACTGCCTGAACATTCGTTTTCCGCCAGTAGCGGAAATAAAAATCAGAAGACTATTAATTAGTAATCAAATGATCACAATGACATTCGGTTCGAAACTGATATGAAATGTGCCCAACTAAGTGTTTTCACTTTTCAGAACCAAAAATATACTTAAGCATATAAAACGAATAAAAAATGTCGTAATAGTACATTATGATACAAGTACAAAAAAAATATTGGAAACGATTTACGAATTTCATTTTCGCACGTGTATCTTATCTACGACGTTCTTCAGTACAGAGGGCCCTCCGAAGTTTTGACCTGATAAAAATGTAACCGCTTCTCGCACTAGTGCGTAAATAAAACACCAACTGTCCTGAAATAGTACATTTCGATGCAAGTGCAAACATTTTTTTTAGTCGACGAGGTTGAAAGTTGGAGCCCGAGTGAAACGAGGGCGACAATCACCCGAGTTAAAAATAACTTTTTACACGTGTATCGAACGACTTTTTTCATAACAAGTGCCTTAAAAAGAGAAATTTACGCCCGCGCAGCGTGCGCAATGTTTACTTTCCCGGACTAGTTAGGAAAATTATTTTTAACTAGTGCGCAAAAACGAACTTTTATGAAATTTTTTGACGCACTTGTTATGAAAAAAGTCGTCCCTGATACGTGCAAATACTTTTTTTAACTCGGGTGATTTTCCCGCACTAGAATATTAAGATTTGCTATCTTTAAATAGAAATGCATCTTCAAAATGTGCTAAAGTTCATTGAACCGCAACCCAATTTCCTGTTTATTGACATGTACTGTACCGTCAGCAAAATGGCGGGATGCATTCGATTTGTCCGAGTGTACAGTAGATGTTCGAGATCACAACTTCGCCTTATTGTAATGGCATAAGGTTCAAAAATGTTGTATTTACATTTCGTCGTTATCTTCCGCATAAATTACTTTATCTTAATGAAAGGTTCAAGCCCCTAAAATAATATATGTCTATGATACGAGGGTAGGGTACGTTCATAATGTGATTTTATTTATGTATGCTTTTTATTGTACATTGCGCGTAGAACCGATGGCAGTTGGGGCAGAAAGGTTCTCGTGTGGCGGCCATGTGCCGGAAGGCGCAGCGTGAGCAGGCTCCCACTAGGCGGACTGATGTCCTGGTGAAGGTCGCAGGAGTCCGCTGGATGCTGGTGGCGCAGGACCGGTCATTGTGGCAATCAAAGATTGCAAGGCCTATGTTCAGCAGTGGACGTCTTTCGGTTAATATAATATATGTATAGATGATATGCTCATTCATAAATCGCACGGTTGCAAGAATACATTTTTGCTGGATGCTGCAGTAGACGTCTTTCGGCTGATATAATGATGATGCTTTATTATTTAATTCTGCCGCGTGGTGACGGCCAGTGCATTTGTCAATAACCCAACTCTTCCCGCCGGTGTCGTAATGTAAAAGTTGACTAAGTAAGGCACGGTCTCACCGCGAGCTACTAAGCTATGAACTTATCGGCTATAAACGCGCACAAAAGATACGCACTCCCGTGTAAAAAAATGAGACACGGCGATACTCGCCCGGCGGTAATAGCTGATAGCCTAACGGCCTAGCCCCTAGGATAGGAGGACCCTATGTCCAGCAGTGAACTGAAACATGATAATTTATCAAGCAAATACATAAATAAACGCATCATGAATAAATTAGTCAGAAGATACAAAGCAGTCCAATATCTGGTAATTGGTTTTAATTAAATTCTGTATAAAAGGGTCCATTCAGTACCGATCTAATCAGTTTAAGAAAAATAAGAAGAAACGTCTCGTAATAAAATCGAATCAAATGTTTTTTGTATGGGACCTGTTGGCAAAATAGCCCTAGCGTTCTGGGTCTCTTCAAACACCTGTCGAAGATACTCAGAATGTTATTTTGTAAGCAATTGTAGTTCGTTTCAATAAAATATATGTAAAACATATGTCTTAACCCTTTCGTTCCGGCGACGTCATACACAAAATCTACCCGGCTTTCCAGCCCCAGTGAAAATGATACTTGCTCCCAAGTCCTGTAGGCGAGATAACTCGTTAACAAAAATCATCTTCTTAAGACCGAAGGACGACTTAACTCGGCTAGGTAAAACGCTTTTCAGAGCCGGTAGACGAGATAACTCGTTAGCTAATATTGTCTAAATGAGAAATTATAGGTATAGTTAGTTATTTTTCTCTATGTTGTATGTGCAAAACGAAACTATTTTGACACAAATATGTAACGAATATTTTTGGGGTAATAAGACTAATAAGTTTATTCACTAGTTACCGACGTCACAATAACTGCAGCAAATAGTTACGACTCGAGGCCAAGAGATGTGTCCGGTTGTGCAACTGCAAGTGACTGTCGATTGCCCTAAGATTTATTGACAAATTGATTAAAACGAGTATACTCGTCTACCGGATCTGAGAGGTCATCGCAGAAGACGATATAACTCGTCATCCGGGCTGAAAGGGTTAATGAAAAAAAATCTGGTAGAAATATTTCAATTTTAAAATATATATTTTTTGAAATAAAACTATGAAAACGTATAAACTCGCGTACATTAACTAATTTTAACTTCATTCCGACGTTTCAAACACTTTACAGGGTTCGTGGTCTGCGGATGACCACGAACCCTGTAAAGTGTCATCCGCAGACCACGAACCCTGTAAAGTGTTTGAAACGTAGGAATGAAGTTAAAATTAGTTAATGTACGCGAGTTTATCCGTTTTCATAGTTTTATTTCATGTGTAATCCTCGCGGTAACCGAAGAAAATATTATATTTTTTTTGCAATCAAATAAAAAAAATATGTAAAAATAGTTTTTATGCAATTCCTTATACTCGTAATAATAGAATAAGTTAACAAATGATTCGCTGCGTAGGTACGAATAAAATTACCGGTTTTTATTTAAATAACCGAAGATAAGGAGAACACGCTTATCCGCGAAAAACATTATCGAATTAAATTCTTACTTAATATAAATAATGTTTGAAATACGAAATAATCCAAAGGACGATGATAAGTATCAATTAATATTTAAAATTAAATATTTTAGAACTAAAATAAATACGCATTGTTTTATCCTTGATACTTCATTTTGTTATACGTAGCCCCATGAGGCAGCAACACACATTGGCCAATCTAAGGGACACAACTACGCCATGCCATGGAACGAGATCGCAAGATTGTTTTACTCCTCTTTTTACATATAACGGCATCCCTAAGATTGGTCTACATTGGGCCAATGTGGTCAATAGATTCGTGGGTAGTGACTCACTAATACATTCCGAACAGTTTAAAGCAAAAGAAAAAATGTTATAGATAAAAAAAAAATTTAAAAGACCTACTATTTTTTTCTTCAAGTCCGTATCATTGTAAAATTACTATCTGTTTCTTTCAGGTTCAAAACCAAGTGACAGTCAGATTCAAATCAAAAACAATATTTGATAAGTTATCAAAAAAATCTATGCAAAATCCCACGCGGGTATGACGACATTTTAAATTTTTATTATAACCCTGATGTAACCGTGACTTTTATAATGTGAACGTGTCTTATGCAATGCAATAATATCAGTATTAACACTCAGTAATGAGAGCACAGTTTGTTACAGCAGACTGCCTTGCACGTATTCCGAATAAAACTAATTAACTGTGTTAAGGAAATTCGTTTTTGCGACTATCTAGGAAATGCCTGCTCGAACGCGCGCCATTCTTTGTTCGACTGTCGTTCAAATAACGTGGAAATTAACAATTTTAAAGTGCTACTGATAAAGTAAATTGAGTACAGATGGTGATAGCGGTTATCATTGATAAGCTAATACTGGTAGTGTTTTTGGTGAACAAGAAGTGAAATTAACGTCAAATTTTGGCGCAAAATGTGTTTTTTTTTCATCGAATGTTAGCCAAAAATTGTTGTTGGTGTTATTAGTAAACAAACAAGTGAAACAAACAAATAAATAACGAATTGTGAGCTAATAATTTAGGTTGTTGTGATAGATAACGCATTGCTGATAGTCGTGTGTGTACTGAGTGTTTTTTAAACAAGACTTAAACAATCCTAAGTATTTGCTTAATCAAAAGTAAATAAATACCATAGATTAATGCCAAAGTGAAGTGTATACTGTCATTGTTGTGTTTGTAAATAGACGGGAAGTGTCAAAATGTCGTTAGTAAATATGGGTGCAAAATTAGAAATGTTTTTTGATGGATATTTGAACAGGATGAATGGATACACAACTTTAGGTAATGTATAAATTATGAATTATTATTAGTAATACATTATAAGAATACTTTCCGGTGAAATAATATGAATATTCAGCCAAAATGATTCTTAAAACTTGTACTATTAGACTTATTTATTTTACTGTACTGAATTCTATTTATACGAACGCCAAATCGTTTTCTCCTTATTTCAAGGTTCCGTAGATTATATTAGTTCAAGTTACGAATTGAGAATGCGAGAAATGCAGTATATAGATAAATATTCTTAGTGAATACACGGGATCAATACTGTTTTTGACCGATTTAAAAAAAAGAGGAGGTTCTCAATTCGACCGTTTTTTTTTCGTATGCAACACGCATACTCGATCTGTCTCCGAAATAGTGAACCAATTTTCAAAAATTATAATCATTCTCTTCGGACAACTTAGCAACGGGCTAAAAATTATATATCGTGGATTGTGCAATACCTCGTAACTAGCACTCGCAAATACTGCGTATCTACACAACACCAATAGGGCAAATCCGCGTAACTGGGATTGATTAATTAATACCGCGTATATAACCGCCAATGTAAAATCCGTATTAAAAATTAAAATTATTTATTTCGTACCATGAACATTTTACAAACTTGTGCAAGTATCTCTTTTTAAGCATTACAAATGCTCTTTTACTATTGGTAAAGTAACATAAATTAGGAGTAGGTACCATAATAAAAATTAAATTACAAATGAACATAAAATATAAAATTACAAATAAAAATATCATACAATTACAATCTAATTTCATTCAATGTAATTTAAATTTAAATTGTCATGTCAACGTATTAGTTCAATCAAATACCTGTAAACTGAATTTATAACTTTATTTATAAACAGACTACTGCTACAAAATTAAATTTAAAAAATATAGCTAAACTAAAACTAGATAAAATCTAAAACTGGATGTTTGTGTAGAATACGCATTATTTACCAGTTCTAGTTAAAATACGCGGATTTGTCCTGAGTCTTACGAGGGCTAACTAGTTACGCGGTATTGGACTATCCCCGACGATATCGGGAAATACCCTAGCCCTAGACGTTTGTCATTGTTCACTACCTATTGTATTTGTAAGACAAGATAACAACTACACTTGATTCTTGATAAGTCTCACCTTTGTTGAATTATCAGTCAGGTTTATTGCCTCAAACTGGGTCAATCGTCTAATTTTAGGAACACGAAACCGATTCAGCAATGAGAGATATAATTGTTTCCATTACTTGTTTTATTCTATTATTATGTATTTATTTCTTAAAGTTTTTTTATTAGGCGGAAGATAAATATTTAATTTTACTTAATCAACCAAAACTTTACAAAATTAAGACATAGTTCACACAATAAATTAATTAAACACTAACGTACACAATTTAATATAAAATAATATTATAAATTAAACTTAGTACTGATTTTTCAATCCCCAGTTAACAGTAACTGTCAAATGAATGTTAGCTCTATCCTTTTTTGACTGATGACCAGCGATAAGGATGGTAATACTTTTAACTGACGGATACTTTTAACTGAGGATTGAAAAATCAGCCCTTAATCATATTCTAGTAGCATCCCTTAAGGTAGGTTTCTAATAACAATGTCTATGAAATTAGAATACAATACAGCATATAAAAACAATAATCTAAAATAGAAACTTAAAAAAACCGGCCAAGAGCATGTCGGGCCAAGTTCATTGTAGGGTTTCGTTGTTGTTCAAAAAGGGCTGGGCCGATTATGTTCGAAATAGTTTTATTTTAAAGTATTCTACAGAAGAAACAAGAAAGTTATTAATAATAAAAATGATTACTATTAAAAACCTTTTTAACGATAGGTACCTCAAAGATTGTAGAAGAGCTTCGCCTTAAAGAAATCGGGATATTTTATTGGTTTTCATTAATTAGTTTTCGGTAATCTACCGACTAAAGTTTCCATACATTGCATATCGTTAATATATCATTAGTCACATTACCTTTCCTATCATTTAGTTCCTTCCTAACAAACAATATCAATTATATTTTCAACCGACTTCAAACAAGGAGGTGGTTCTCAATTTTTATTTATTTTTATTTTTATTCATGAGTTTTTTTTCTGCTTATGTCTCCGGAAATCGTGAAACGATTTTAATTTTTTTTAATCGAACCCGATATTGTCCCGTTGGCACCAAGTGGGGGTATTATTTATGGGATTTAGGAGAAATCGGTTGAGTCAGTTTTTTTTTAATTTGATGATTTCAATAGCTTCACAGTCAAATTTATAGGTATTATTTAGTGAAATAATTTGTTCTCCTGTCCGAAAAATGTTCGATCTGTAAATCGTTTTTAAACTATACTTTTATTTTTAAACTCTTGAATATATATCGTATGGTATAAATTGAAGTACCACTTTGTTTACTACAAGCAGTACATTGATCCCAGAAAGTGAATTTATATGAATAACAATTGATAAAATATACAGTTCATCAATCGTTAAATGGTTAAACAGAACACTATTTCTTTTTACATTCTGTAAGACTTGTAAGACATGATTAAACATAGTGTCCTATTAAATAATAATTAATATCAAAAAAGTAACAAATAACGAATAAGTGTAAATTTTTTCACAAACTTGCAATGAATTGTTGACATTACGTACGTCAAATTGGACGCGGAAATACCATGTAGTTGGTTCGATGATTGGACTTGATCCTATATCCCATAAAGCACTCTCACCGCGAGCTACTTACTACCTATACTCTGTTTGGTTTGGTGTTTAAAAAAAGGTAAACAATCTTGCAGTATCTTTTTATTAAAAACTACTAGTAGAAAATAAGTTTTAGCAAGTATACATAATAACAGTGGATTTACATTGTTTTTGTTTCATTAAGTACCTAGTTTGGATTTTTATAGGTATGCATTTTTCAAAAAAAAGATACTGCAAGATTGTTCGCCTTTTTTTAAATACCAAACCAAACAGAGTATAAGCTATGAACATATTGGTTTAATCTTTCACGATTATCACTCATATTTTAAAGAGAAACGGGTCTTAACGCATAAACTTACGTTTAATTATATCCTGACGTTTCCGGCATGACGTTAGGTAGACTGGCGAGAAACAGGTGGCTTATGATGGTCCCGTTTTATCTATTTATCGTCCTACGCGTCGCTTTCGCACTTTTATACATGTTAGAATGTGACGGCAACGACGACAAATGATTAGACGCGGTACCATCATATGATTCATATGCCTACTGTATCAACACCTTCGAGCTGCGCGGGTTTTAGGATACAGGATTGCAAGATATAATTAAACGTAAGTTTACGCGATTAAGTTGCATTCCACTAAAAAGTCCACCGATGTCCCGTACGAACATGGTTTGTCTCAAAATTGAGGGTTTATCGAAGTTCTCTTTCGTGACTAGAGGAGTCAAAAATTGCTCAAAAATATATATAATCACTAACAACTCGGAAGAAAACTCAAATTATCGAAATATACACGCGTTTGTACGGGACAGCCCATGGAATGCTCCTTAAGACCAGTTTGTCTAAATATAAGCTATGAATGGCGAAGACACGGTACATAAGGCTAATTTCTAAAATACTTGCCGGGCGGTGATAGCTGATAGCTGGGCGAGTATCGCCGTGTCTCTTAATTTTATTTACACGGGAGTGTGTAACTTTTGTCCGTGTTTATAGTCGATAGTTCATAGCTTAGTAGCTCGCGGTGAGACCAGTGCCTAACCCTACGGGTTGGTTAGATAGGCTGACTATTCATGGAAAGTTATTTTATAGCGATTTAGGGGTTGGTCGCACAGTAAAAGTTGCCCAGTACAAGTAAGTAAGTAATATAGATATACTTATGAGGCAATTAAGGCGTCTGCGACCCTACCGTGAAATACGAAATCTCTGTTCATAGGAGTAACAGAGACAATAGACATATCCCCGTTTACGAACTTCGGTGTTCGCGGTAGTTGACAATAAACATCGTAATGTCACAACTGTCTCTAGTGATAAGTGAACGCCGTACATTGCTGCTCAAAAAAAATATAAAATTAATTACGGCATGGTAGTTAACGCCAAATTAATAATTGTCATAAAAGTTAGATTATAATACTTAAATCTACGTCTGGTTACAATATGCGGCTATATTTCATATACACACTGTATACAAACACTAATTAAAATTTCGTTTTCGTGAAAACCCGCATACCAGTGACACATTGTAGGCGTGTTCAATGTCAATATCGTTTTATCGTTTCCTTTACTGAACACAAACATACAAACATATTAGTAGTATAAAAAAGCTGCAAAACTATCTACTGTTTACAAAACTTTGGTGTCACTTTTGATATCTAAATCCTGTGGAATTTTACAACAACGTTGTTGACTATGGCTTGATACCTACGAACAAATAAAATATGGAAGCAGCACGCCATACTAAATTGCTTTTCAAAAACGGTCCTGAATTCTAGTCGAAAGGTGTCACCCCTCTTCAATGCATCACGGCAGTGAATTTCAATATCAACCTATAAAAACTTAAACCGCCATTTAAAAATAGTTGTGATTGGTCCATCAAAGTTTTGATTGGCTATATTCTATAAACAATTGTTAAAGATGTTGATATGCGCGGTGTTAAGAAAAGCGCTATGTCCTGCCCATTTTGGCACAATTGAACAATTGTTTTTGGGGGCATTTTTGAGCTGGCGTTAGACGTCCATGTTATACACGGTGCTCGTGAGCATTCCAAAAGATTTTAATGCTAAATTCCTGAGCATATTTAGAGTATTTCATGTTATTTAAAATTTCCTGGATTCGGCTTGGTTCCAGAGATAAGTAACCTTTCTTCGAAATAAGTTTTCGACGTAACTCTTCATAAAACTTCTTTTTGATTACAATGATACCACAATGTGTTCTAATATTACCACACCCTTTGCCTGACAATCAAAAAATAAGAATAGACTTGACGGAAAAACCTGTCCTTAAAAAAACAATTTTAAAAAATTGTTGTTAATCATTAAAAGTATTGAAAATGTTCAAAAGTATTCAGAAAGTCAAAAAAAAGGAAATTTTATTTTTTTGTGTAATATGACATTAGGTCTCATAATATTTGTTGTTTATTTTGATGTCTAGAATGCATAGTTAAAATCTTTCGGAATGCTCGCGAGCACCGTGTATATATATATATATATGGTCGCAGCTTGATACCTATGTAAATTGTAAATAAATCATCAACAAGTACGGCTCGTAATTTAATCGCATACCTACATCAATAAAGTATTCTGGTAGCTAGCCCACTATTCATGATGTTTTTCATATTTTTTGGATCCACGGATCAAAAGTTAAAATTAAAAATTTTTTTTTTTATTCTACGGCAGTTATCTCTGAAAATATTAACTTTAGAAAAAACCATTCTTGAATAGGCCTTTTAAAAGGATGAAAGACCCTAAAAGAATGTTTTTTTCTAAAATCAATATATATATGATAATCGTATGATTATCATATTGAAATATTAAAATATATATGGGCTTAGTTTTTTTTATCACCATTTAATCGTATCAAAAAATAGACGACCCAAAAAAAAAAGTTTGATTGTGTGCCAAGTAACAAAACCGAAATCTATTGCCCTACATTACATTAATATTATTACTGTTACGTGCATTCACAAATATTCTGCATTCGATTGCAATCATGACCAATGCAACTTGACCCCAAGATACGCCATTTTAATTAAAATATCAGTCAACAGTCCTAGGGAGTACCTAAGAAGTGTTAAGCTATATCTGAGCTAAGCATTGTAATAGTACATTTCCTTACTAGTGGGGGAAAACTTTTTTTCGGGGAGGGGGAAAGTTGGAGCCCGAGTGAAACGAGGGCGACAATCACTGGAGTTAAAAAAAGTTTTTGCCCGTGTAAGGGACGATTTTTTTCATGACAAGTGCGTCAAAAAGAGAAATTACCGCGCGCAAAGCATGCGCAAAGTTCGTTTTGCGCACTAGTTAGGAAAACTATAGTTGTGGAGTAAATGGGCGTTTTCACAAACCGTTGTTGAAATCACCTCGTTATTCAATTCGGACAAGTTTGGGCTTGTCCTCTACTCAGGATCACGAGCTCTTTTGATTCCAATACGACTAATAATTCTGTTACCCGCTTCATTCTGTTTCTTGCACCGCCTACATGTTCTCTGCTTTACCCGAAGGTTGACTGGTAGAGAATGCTTCATAGCATTAAGTCCGCCTTTTGTACATTTTTTTTTTCTTTTGTGTAATAAAGTTTTAAATAAATAAATAAATACTTAAGAGAAAAAAATGTCTCAAAATGTTTTTTCCATCA